>JAHHUM010000489.1:0-52965 GCA_036173005.1 Crenichthys baileyi | reverse complement strand
CAGATCAGAGTTTTAAAAAAAATGTCATTCAGTGACCAGATTTAGAGGCAGAAGGTACATTTTATCTCGGACTAGAATAAATCCTGTTCCTTCATCTTTATATCTTCTATCTTTAAATTCTGAAATGTACATTAGATGTAAGAACAGCAAATTCTTCTTTTCTGTTCTTTATTGCTTCCAAACAATCATCAGACAGCATTTCAACTGACTAAAGAAAGAAATGAGCTCGTCACTGCGGCAAACAAGGTAGTTTACAATGCCAACTATAGAAGATTGGTTTTTACATTTTCATTTCACTAAAACAAAGTAAAAATACACAAAAGAGAATTGTGTCAGCTTTAATAAGGTGGCATAGAGTATCTGTTTTAAGTCTGAAAGAGCTATTAGATATATCATTAATTAATTCATGTTTTAATACACCTGTTCCATCATATAGTACTAGGCTACCCTCAGAAATGTAATTTTTAACTTCTCTTTTTCTCCTCATGTCAGTCAAACCATCTATTCTGATTCTCTATGCAATACAAATTAGGGCTGAGCAGCTCCAAAACTATAATATTACTTCCATGTTGGTACAATTTGAAGATTAATTTACACCTAAATCTGCCAGAGGCACAAAATGATAAATATTAAATCTAATAATTTTTTTCCAACAAATTATTCTTTTTTCACACTGAATAAATGTGCCTAAATTCAATGTTGAGTATTTTATAAAATTTTCAGTATGAGGTTATTATGGCTATAGAAATTATTTGTTTGTTTTAGGGCTATTTATACGTCCTTACCAGGGTCGCCAAGAAATGTGGCCAATAAAGGTGTTATTTCACTGCACAGTAGCTATTGCACTTATTGCCAAATACAAGACAAGTGTTGTCTTACCACAAGGATTCGTTTGAAGACCCTTATATTTTAGTAACATTATGTCCTTATTTAGGTATAAAGATATAGAAGAGAAGAGAAGACAAATGTCCTTTATTGTCCCACAGTGGGGAAATTCAGGTGTGGCTGCAGCAACCGAAAAGACAAATGAAAACAGATACAAACGTAAAAACCAAAAAAAATCTGAAAAGTAAGAGTAGACTGTACATTGTACAATTTCAGTTACTTTTATTGTCTTACGAGCTAACCTTGAGCAGAAAAAAGTTTAATGTTTTCACAGAAAAGAGGTTAGGAAATCTGTTACACAGTAAATTAGATTGAAATTATTCTGCAAGTATGAATTAATATGAAAATGTGACAAATATATTTTTGCAGACAAACCTTCAGTATTGTGAATTGTGGCTTTTAGAAGCTAAAGGAAAGCCGGATAAATGCCACTATTATTTGCTACTTGTATCCTGTAAGTACCTAAAAACACTGTCCTTGCTTTTATCATTTTTCAGTGGCAGTAAACCACTCCAGCCTTTCTATGCTTCAAATGAGTAAAATGTGCAGGTGCTGAACTTTTATTCAGAGCAAACACAAAACATTACACCCCTCCTTATTCTGCCTGTATTGGCTCCCGGTGAAATACAGAATCGATTTTAAATTAAACTGCTTTTTAAAGCTCTAACTGGACTATAGTTTCACAAATCTTTACTGATTTGTTAATGCTACATTCCGCCTCAGGGTCATTGACATCTCTCCAGTCACTCTATGCCACCTCAAAACCCATAGCAACATGATTTAAAACACTCTTAAAAGACCTGTTTTTTTTTGGTCATTTTAGTTGCCTCAGGCCTCGGATGCTCAAGTCCTCTCTTAATTTTTTTATGTCCTAGAGTGTGTTTTAATCTGTTCTACTTTGATTTGGTTTTCAGTACTTGTGCATCCTATTATACATTCCCTTGTTGTACTGTATTAATTAATTTTATTCAGATATTTTACACAAATATATTTTATTTTTACATTGGGTGATAATCCTCAAACAGTGCTGTGAAACATCCCTCTTACACATTTCTTGTTTGTTTGTTTTTTTGTCAAACTTAATTGTTTAAGATCAAACTAAGTCTAATATTCTCTGGCTGTACCATGTATAGACATAACAAGTGCTATTAACTGTTAACTGATAATGAGTGTTTTGCATAGCTGGGGAGGAATTTCGGCCAATTTTTTGAAACATTGATTTATTCAGGCACATTGCAGCTGTTTCAAGCAAAAACACCCTGTTTAACATCATGGGACAGCATCTCAATCAGATTTATGTGTCCACTTTGACTAGGTCACCCTAAAACCTTAATTTTGCTTTTGTTGCACCACGACTATCATTTTTGACTGGCAGTATGATGTTCTATTTCTGAAATGCTGTAATAGTTTCACACCAGATGTAGAAGGATTCACACTTGCTAAAAAAAATAATGTTTTGTCTCATATTTGGAGATCATCAAAATGCTTTTTATAAAAACGTGAACCGGGTCTTTGCGTCATTTTGTCTTCAGATTGGGACATGATGTGTTGCCTTTTGAGGTCTTCTTGTCTACTTCATGCTTTGAAACAGGTTCTATTTATGCCAGATTCTGATTCTACAGGTCTTGCAGTAATCAGAAATAGGTGTGGCAACAAAGTTGTTCATCAAAGGTAAGTTTGAAAAACTTTTAATATATAGTCATTATTTTAAAACAGACTTTAATTTTTCCTCAGCTTATCTTTGTGTGATATTTAAAAAAAATCTCCTGGGAAGGTCATGCAGTAAATGTAAGTGGGACAAAGCAGAAGAGAATCTGTAAGTAAGCAGACTTTTTCACTCTACTGTAATATTTATTTATTTTTGTGTCATTTTGATTTCTAACATACTGGTTTGATTGTTGTTGTATTTTGTGTTCAAATAATAATTCATCTAATTTATTCTCCCTCAGTTATTATTATATTGGATGTCTACATCCAATATAATAAACATACAGCCCGACCAGGATGCTTGGACCATGATGTAGTGTACCGCAATTGTTGTTTGTAACTGCTCATGTGGTGCATTAAGGACTGTTTTCATGCAGCACTAAGGTCCAATGATTAACATAAATATTATGTCCGCAGGGCCTGTCAATCTATCAGTGTTCATAGTTTCAGTGATTTTACATTTTGCTTTCATGTTTATATGCTTTTAATTGCTTGGCTGTTTAGAAGCAGCAAAAAGAAAGCTTTGATCAACAGGAAAACGACAGCAGAGGTAGCTTCAATTCTAAAAAGTGTGGATTAACCAGCCTCTTTGCCTTTATCAAATTTTTTCTATTTTTTTTTACTACCTGTCTTTCAGACTGTTCATCAGTCCTCTTACATCTGTCTATTGTTTGACTGATCCCTTTTTTAGTTGCTTTGCCTGCCTCAACTTGATCCCCTTGTGCTTGTGACACCTCTTGATCCCTCATCCAGTGGCACACATCACAGGAGAGAAAGTTGAGAAGAATAAAATCAATGGTTCACCTCCCATGGCAATTAAACTTTAGCACTGTCACAACTAGCTTCTTAACTGTCATATTGTAAAGAGCGTGAGGCAACAGAAGAAATAAAGAGGCAGGTGCAGAAAAACAGAGCAACACCATCCCAACAGAAAGTATTTTTGTTAATAACATATTTTAGTGCACGTATTTACCATTCACTTATGCAGTTCAGTCAGTGCCTGTATGATAAATGAGTACCTCAGTGGGATTTTATGTGATTTATTACCACAATGGAGTGCATCACTGTAAAATGTAGGGAAAAGAATGGAGGGTTTTATTTATTTATTTTTTTGCAAATAAAACTCAGGAAAGTGTGGTTTGCATTATTATTCATCCCCTTTAACTCTGATACTCACAAATAAAATCCAGTGGAACAAGCTGTTCTCAGAAGGCACCTAATTATTGGAGAGTACACTTTTGTGTATTTCAATCTCAGTATAAATCAAGCTGTTTTGTGAAGGCCTCTGAGAACAAACAGTAACTTGAAGACCAAGGAACACAGCAGACAGGGTATGACACAACTGCAAACCTACCAAGACATGGTGCCCACCTAAAGTGACAGGCCAGGCAAGATATAGTCAGTCAAGAGATCCATGGTAACTCTGGAGGTGATGCAGAAATCCAAAGCTCAGATGAGAGAATCTGTCAATATGTCTAACCATAAGTTGCCATTGTTGAAAGAAAACAATAAGAAATCTTATTTAAAGTTTGTTACAATCTATGAAGGAGAAACAGCAAATATATGAAAGAAGAGACCAAAGCTAAGTGTCTTGGCCTATATACAAAACACAAAAAACTATAACTAGAGATCACACTGAAATCACCCTTCCTATGTTGAAACATGGTAGTGGCAGCATCATGTTGTGGGAATTCCTTTTTTCAACAGGGACAGGGGAGCAGGTCGGAGCAGATGGGAAGAAAAGTGGAGATAAACACTCTGTAATACTGTAGCAAAGCCTGTTAGAAGCATGACTCTATAACAGGAATCCTGTTTCTGTTATGTTAGTAAATTCATAGTCCTAGTTTTTGACTCATCTGTTAAAATATTATTCCAGAAGTCCCAATTGTGGTCTACATTTATCTGGCAAGTGTGGGCTTCTGTTGTATCCAGCCAGTATCTTTGTTTTTGAGTTTGTGTTTTTGTTTATTTTACCCGGTCTGGTCCTTGTTTCCTTCTATTTACCGCAGCCTAGCTCGCACCATTTCTTGTTTCTCCTAATTACCTGATCTCTTTTTTCATTGGTTCTTCCTGCATTTCATGTTTGTATTTAGGTTCCTTAATTGCTTTTGTTCCCCGCTGTGTCCTGGGTCGTACTTATCTCTGTGTCCTGGTCGTACCTGGTCGTGTATGTCCTAGCCTGGTTCTGGTTTCCCTGCCTGGTTCGTTAGTGAGAACAATAAATCTCGGACTTACCATCAGTCATCTGACTCCTGGCATCTCCTTCTATTCACTTTGGTCCTACCCACAACCGCACAGCATGACAGCTTCATGTTTCTGTTAGATAGCAAATGTTTACTTTCTGCACACCTCATCAAAGGTTAACTTGTTCACTTTCGGTCACTTTCTGATTGTACAGGCATTCACTTTTAACATCAAGCGTAGCACGATCCTGATTTAGGCCTTGTGATGACAAATTATGTTCTAATCATCTGAATGTAACGTGATACACCCTTGTGCAGTTTTAGCCATCTTCAGTGGGAATGTATGTTGGGGTGCACTATTTTTATTCAACCAACAATTGTCATGATCCTTGTCATGATCCTTGAGTTTAGGATTTCTGTAGATGTCCGTTCTTTCCTTGTTTATATTCTCAGTGATACTATTTAAGCTCACCCCATTGTTTACTTATTTCTTAGTTTGTTCTCTACATTTAGATGTCCTCTGTTAGATTTCCGTTCTGTCTGCTCCTGACCGTTTTCTCTCCTCCATCAGTTCTCTCTCCCTTCAGTGGTCTCAGCTATTTCTCATCTCCTCCTCATGCTCCCACCTGTTTTGACCTACCTTGCTCGACTCTTCCCGGTGTTTATAGTGTCTGGTGTCTAGTTCAATACTGGATTCTACTGTTTGCTTGCCCGTTCCCTGCCCGTCTCATCGCCCATGTTCCGTGTCCTGTTTAAGCCCTGTAGGTTTATCTGTTTTATTTAGCAGTAACTACTTTAACTCACCATGCGGCTCCAACGCTACTCTTTGCGCTTTGGTGCTATAAAACACCATCTTTCCTTAACAAAAAAAACATTTATTTGAGTAAATTTTACATAAAATACTAAAACTCTTTTTTTTTTCTTAAAATAAATTATCCTTATTTGCAAATATGTAAAAAAACACACACACACAGGCTTTCATTGAGTGTCCTATTTTTTTCACATGACTACATTCTCTTTTTTTAAAAACTTGTGTAATCCATGCTTGAGCTTCTTTATTTTCTATTCATTGGACTTGATGAATGAACGCCAAGCAATTTAAAATAATCACTATCAGGATTTTAAAAGAACCACACAACAGTACTTGCACATTAATTATTCAAAGACTGTGTAACAAACAAATTGGAGAAACATCAGCATGGCCACTTATCATCTTTTAATTAAAGGGGACCAGCCAGCCAGCTAGTGATTCTTTTTTTCTTATGCGGATTCTTTTATTCTCAAGTCAGTATTGCCACCATGCACAAAGCCCAGGCTTCTGTCTGGCTCAATGGCTCTGACTTTCTCCTCTGATCCAACAGTTGTTTTTCTCTGTCAGTTGTCGGCTTGTTTTTTTTTTACCTCACCACAATTACGAGCCAAGGGCGGGGGATGATTACATGTGTCCGCAAAATATTAATAACATTTGGTGGAGAAAAGTGCATGTATAAATAAAGATCTCAGTATATTTGACAGTAGATTCGAATAAAACTACTGGACCAATTTACTGTTAAGAATATTTTTCCACGTATGCATTTTTCATATTATAAGATTATGTAAAATACAATTTTGTTTTCAAGACATTTGTACCAGGGAATGGAAACAAAATCAAAAACAGAAATTAAAATACAATAGTAGTATATTAAAAAAGTATCAACAAAAGTGCAAAAAAATGCTAAAGGGACACAGACAGCTCTGTTTGGTTTAAAAGACATAATAAAGGCAAAATAAAACATTTTTCTCCTCCCTTTTACATCTGTTGTGTTTGTGGCTGATATGAGAACAACTTCGGCCTGATGTAAAAACTGTTGCATCTGCTGGACTTGATGGAAGGGACTGCTCCTGCATGGTTTAGTACTAATTGCTTTGTGAATCCATTAGCAGCAGCAAAATAGCTGCAAAAAGTTTATTAGTATGCACTAATTTGTGAATTTTCTCCTGAGTCCATTATGATCTCTGCCTACTACAGGTAAGATACTGACTACTGATAACTAGACCCAAGGACCCCACTTTTAGGAATCTCTAATCTCGCTTTAAAATTGCACAAATGTAAATGTTAGCACACTTTTGTAAATAAACTTGTTTGTGTCTTTGCGTCAATAGTTGTTAAAACAATATACAAAGTGGTACATTTTCAAAGGCTGATAAAAACTTTAAAAAGGTTATTGCTGTTTAGGTGGGCATTTATCGCATTGTTTATCATTTATCATGATATTATTTTGTAATTATTGTGACAACAACTAATTCCAATTTATGATATTTGAAAACTCAAACGGATCCCTGTATTGTTGGGGTTGTTACTTTTACTATTTCCAATCAATCAATAAATATAAACAAAATAAACAATATTATAAAATTAGGTTGCTATGTGCAGTTTAGTGATAAAAATCTCACTTCTTTATGTAACTGGGCTACTGAAGAAGTCTATTTGAAAATGGGTATATTTTTCAAGAGAAGTATTTGTGTTTGTGGTGCTATGATTGCTGTGACATGCAGTCACACCTGTACAGTTACATAAAAAAGACTGAAATAGTTTTTATCATCACTTTTATCATTATCACAATAGTGCCACAAAATATTGTAGTAAACCTTTCCATATCGCGGCTTGGTTGAATTTTTCTGATCCACACCAGGTAATGTCAGTGTTCTTGGTTTTAATTTTGCAAAATGTCAGACAGATTTGGCAGCTGTTAGAAATAAAGTTTGTTAAAGATTTCTGTTTGTTGGCTGACTGATCTGCCAAACTGTCAGTTTGGCACCATGAGTACAGATCACCACACATACCCACAAACTCACAGGCACAGAATCCTAAATGAACAAACATGGCACAAACTATGACTTTCAGGGATTTTGTTGGACAGCTGTCTATATTTTTACTGACAGGCACTGTGGCACCAATATTTTTCCTGAAACCTCTAAAATACAGAATTCTCTGGCCTTTACTGTGTAGTTTTTTTCCCCAAAAATCTTTTTTCTGAAGCTTTTCGCAGTGACGATGACTACAAACCCTTCGAACCACAATCTAAGTGATTTTAGATACGTTTTCCACAGGGCACCAATAACGTCTGTGACACATCTTAGCCTTTGGTATAAAGTTATTATTATGATTATGTAACTATGTAATAAAGCAGTTATCATCCCTTAGAGAAGACAAAGTAAACAGAGGGACTGGGAAAAGAAAGGAATTTATCCATTAAGATATGAGTTGCTCCTGCTCCACACACATGGGAGAGGCATAGAAAGGAGGAGAAGGAGGAGACTGATAAATAGAGGAGAAAATGAAATGAGAGGACAGAAGAAATAAGGTGGCTTTCTCTGATCAAAGTGCGAATATTCTCCAAGAGTAATGACTAATAACTCTCAACAGCTGCTCAGTGAACTTGCTAACCGTCATTACCACAATGTTCTACATGTGTACCGCTTTAGGAATGCAGATATTCATTGCTACTCAAGATGTTCACCAAGAGGAAATTAAAGCAACAACTTCAATAATTCCTGCAAGAATACTAAAAACATTATTACAAATCTTCTGTGATAACTTTGAGGAGACTCCGATGAGACTTCCAAATAAGTATTATTAAGAATTTGCTTGGCAGTTTGTTATGCAGCTGCATGGTGGCACAGTCGGTAGCACTGTTGCCTTGCAGTGAGAATGTCCTGGGTTTAACTCCCGGCTGGGGTTCTTTCTGCATGGAGTTTGCAAGTTCTCCCCGTGCATGCGTGGTTTCTCTCTGGGCTCTCCAGCTTCCTTCCACAGTCCAAAAACATGATTTTATTGGCCTCTCTAAATTGCCCTTAGATATGAATGGCTGTGTGCATGGTTGTTTGAACTTGTGTCTCTGTGTTGCCCTGCGATGGAATGGCGAACTGTCTCCTGCCTCTTGCCCATAGACCACTGGAGATAGGCAGCAGCTCCCCCGCAACCCTGTGCGAAAGAAACAGGTCTAGAAAATGGATGGATGGTTGTTATGCAAAGATTTCGTCTGCATTTCTCAGATGTCTTGACCAGCATGGGAAAGGCTTAATAAAAACTGTGAATATGTTTATAATAGTAACACTCCGATCAATAAATCCACCTTATTCCCATTACCCATGGTGCTTTGCATACATTATGCTTGTGACTTCTGGACCAGCATTCTTAAATAATGCCACACAGAGCAAATGCACATAAAAACATATGCAAACATCTACTTTTACACCTTTAACATAATTATCATACAATCATACTGTAGCTGTGCTTTCATCTCTCAAACTGCAAGAAGATGACCTAAAGAAATAGACTATATAGAGTCTCAGCATACTTAACTGTTTCTTTTACTCCATTTCTATGGATGGATAAGCAAGAATAGCCAAAAAAGCTTTAAGGCATGTCAGTACTTTCACAATAATAAGGTTGGTCCCATTCTTTTAAAGGAACTCTTACTTACACAAAGTCATGCACCTCAAAGCAGATGTACAGACAGACAGAGCCTTAACATCAGACATTACTGGGCTTAGTTTCTACTGGCTTTGCCAGGAGAAATAGAGATGGCGGGCGACTCCTGTGCTGTGGGCCCAGAGCGATCTTGCAGCTATGCAATTTTCTTTATAAAGATAGAAATGAATTTTAATGTTTTTTTCTTCTCAGATTTGAAATTAGTCTACATTCTTTCAATGACTTCGAAAAAATAATTTCATCTTTTTTTCTCAGTATTACAGCAACTTTCTGTGTGCTGGTCTTGATAAAACAGCAATTCAGTGGCTGCAACCTTTATGTGATGCTGCTGTACACTTTCCGACAAGCACTTTAAGCTATGGTCACATCACGGCGGTTCTTTCCTCTCTGTACTTGGCTTCGTGGTCATTTCAGGATCCAGTTCAAGACTTTATTGCTTGTTTTTAAGAGTCTTAATGGCTTTGCACCACCATTTTTGTCTGTTGCACTGAACTGTTGCCCCTTTTCACTTCATTCAGACCTTTAATGTCTACAAATCAACTGTTGTTACACACTCCCAGATTGCAGCTCAAAAGTAAAGGTGACCAAGCTTTTTCAGTATTGCCGCCTAACCTCTGAGATTACCTGCCTTTGCCCAATAGAGCTGCAAAAACTGTTGATATTTTAGGGCTCTTTTAAAAACCAACTTCTATACCCATGTCTTTTAGTCAAATAGAATATTGAGGCTTTTGTTGAGCTAAATGTAATATGTATTTAATCTATTTTGCTATTCCTTTTACTTTGTTGTGTTTTAAATATGTTATTTAACAATTTAAACTACTGGTGTTTTTTATTTGTGGAAAAAGTTTGGTCAGCTATTGTATGTTTTTTATTTTAAAAGCACTACAAAAATAAACTTTACCTAACTTGACATGTAAGAAAGTAAACTATATTTATGTAGAACCTTTCAAAGACAAAAACACAAAGTGCTTTGCAATAACATAAAAAGCAAGAAAGAAAAACAAACAGTATAAAAGTAAGTCAATTACAAAGTAATAAAAGCTTGTCTGATTGAAATGTGGCATCATTTAAAGGGAAATAAACAGGCGCTCCTTCTATTAGATTTGAGATTTGAGATGATCTCACACAGAGTAAATGATATTTATTGCCAGTAAGCATTGTTGCTTGTTTTTTGTGCTAAGTTTAGAAGCTGCTGTGATCAGAAAAACAGGTACAGGGACATCAATAAGTGGATGGTTGTGAGAAAAGAGGAAGTAGAATTTAACTTAAATTGAAAGATTTACTTTAAAAACAGCTCACTAAATTTGATTAGCTACCAAAACAACAGAGACAGAGAAAGATTTGGTTGTGGATTTGATCTCTGATAAAGCTCCTAAAAAAATAATATTTTGGTAGAAAGATATGACGATGTGCCTCAATTATTGCCATATTTCTCTATGTGAGACTTCAAAAAAAGGGATCAACCCTGCAGATTAACTCCACAGTGTCCTGGAAATAGGAGTTATCAGGCCTGCCAAAGATGTTGTTGGAACCTTCAACAGCCAGACGTCCGTCTGCCAAACACCTAACAGCAACAACTCTTCTAGGATGCAATCTGATATTCTCCCTTTCATTCTTGCTCTGCTCAATTCTTGTCTCCTCTCCCTTTTAACTTTTTGCCCCAACTCTCTCCCATTCTTTCTTCTTTTTTCCCCATTCATTTCCATCTTCGCGTCCATTGTATTTGAGAAAATCCCAAAGCAATTTGTAATAAAGTTTTATATATATTCTAATAAAGTATTCATTGAAGTGAAAATATTAAATAACAGACAAAATTTTGTCATTTGCCGTTTGTACAATTTCATTGTCACTTTACAAAGTAATATAAACTGCTCATTCTACAAGGGTTTGGCCAATGTCATGAAGTGTGTATATTCTAAAATTGCTTCCCCTGAGTGTCTTTGTTATTTCTGTCTAAACTTGCTTTCTTAGACACAATATCACTGCAGATATCGTCTCCCACCCCCATTGGTCCTTTTCCAGCAGCAGTATTCTGTCTGTGTCTGGTGGTAGCAGCGATTGTGAAATGTCAAGACCGTGAAAGCAAATTAAATGGGCTGAAGAAGGAGTTGAAAGTTCTTCTGCCAGAAAGGTAACACTGTGAATAAATGTCTTCATTAGTCACCCATTTTAAAGTCATTAATTCATTAAAATCCATACATGAAAGTTCGGATACAAATGTATTCAAAATGTATACCAAACCACAACTAAGTAGTTTTTAAGGGTTAAGATGATATAATCGGCACTCTATAAATTAACTGAATTAAATGTTCAGTAAGGTAATGAGAAGAAGGTCCCACCACCCCTAAAAGCTTAATTAGTAAGGGATTTCTATTACTGTGCTTGATAGGAAGCAAAATTCAAGCTGTTTATCTTAAAGTATTCAAAAATCTTAAAAATAAATAACACTATCACAATTAATTTTGTCTAGTTAAAGCAGATCCTTGCGTCAAATCCTGGAGGGTCAGCTGTGCTGAAAGAATATGAAGAACCCGGAGCACTGAGTGACTGTAGAAGAAGGCAGATAGTTAACATGCTTGCAGCACACATGGTTGAGGCTGAAGGGTAAGTTTATGAGTCAAATGCTGTTAAACAGCTATTTGGGTTTTTAAATTACATTCCTTTCAAATATTCATAATTTGTACACAAACTTGGGTTTGTATGCAGCATGCAGTGGATTTGCTGTTTGTTTTGCTAGTAATGTTATTTGTAACTGGATGAAGTTATTTTAGCTGGGTAATGGATTGATGAATTAACCTTTTTAGTTCTTCTACTGGAGAATCCCTGAGTATTAAACTAAAGACAAATATGCACTGGGGGTTGTTACCTTTTTCCCTGCATTGAAGGATCCACTTTCCAGAAAAGGAAATGCAAGTTCTGACAACCCATCTTGACTAACACAGTTGTTTGTCTTTATTATGTTCACTTTGATTACAAACAAATGCAAACTGGATTTAAAGGACTCTTTAATTTTTCCAATGGAAAATCTTATGTTCTGTATTCAGGAACATCACTGTGACTGCCAAAGCAGCTCTGGATTTCTTTCAGACAAAGACAAAACTTGTAACCAAGGAACCTAAAATGCAGACACCTGCAGGAGGTGGTCCAAGACAAGAGAGAGAACTGCCTCAGGCCCATTTTCAGTTGGAGTGTTGTAAAGCAGCAATAACCTTAGTGAAGCTCACTAACAATCCAGAAATCATCTTGCTGAAGATGAAGTAAACAGACAAAAAGTACAGACACTGTCTAATCCACAATCCACATGAATCGCACAACATACTTTCTGTGTTTTTAAGGTTTCTTTAACACAAATGGGCTGGTATTTATGGGTATGTACTTTTGAAACCATATTTTGTTGTCATTACATTGCTTGTGATTATCAAAATCTCATTGTTGCTGTAGATATTTCAAGATTTTACACTTCTCTTTGGACAAGAGAAGTCTACTAAACTGCTGAGTAGTGGCATTACTCCAGAATTTGCTCAGGTCTGTCAGAAATCATGATGTAGTGTAGTTGAATCATCAGACTACCAACCAGGATTGGTATGAACAGCATTTAACTCATCTGGTCATCATGCCTTTAGGAAAACAAGAGAATGTGGCCGGCAGGCTATGATACATAACGTTTTTCCTTTTTGTTTTGTCATTTCTTTCAGAGTTGGACAGTAACATGGCATAATTTTTGCTGCTGCTGCATATTCTGCCACCTCAGCCTGTTAAGAAGAGAATGCATAAGATCAATCCTGCTCAGCCAATGGAGCATCTTGTTGTGTTTCACAAGGTAAATGTGCAACTGAGTTTCAATTTGTTGCATTACATTTGCATTATGTGTTTTTTTGCTGCAGTCATGTAAGAGCTTCAATGAACACCTTGTGTCAGGAAAGACAAACTCCACTGTACAGATCTATCCACATTCAAAACACATCTTGATTTTTTTAGTCCTGTGTTTGGAAATGTCTAGTGTGATGTATTTAGGTGTTTTTCTTTTATGACTTTGTTTGAAGTATTTAAGAGCTTTGATCTTGTAATTTAGTTTGACTCGTGTAAAGTGTCACATGTACACTTTTCTCCAGACAACTGCCTATGGCTTTGGTATTGATATCGATATGCAATGGTTAGGTATGCTGTTGACAGCACAAAAAAATCAAAAAATTGAGGAGTTAAGAGCAAAGTCCATGATCAGGAGATAAGAACCAAGTTCATATCTAGTGTTCCTGTTAAACCTGCAGGATACTGGAAGGTGACCGAATTCCAGTTCAGCACTTTTTTGTTTTGGTCAACAGTGGGAAACCTAATATAGCAAGAATGTAAAAAATGCATAGGTGTCATATTTGTAGATCCACAATGGACATAGTGCATTAATCTGGCATATTACATTTTTTATGGGTTATAGCCAGGCCAAAAAAATGTTTTTCTTTGTGCCCAGTATGAATGTTTATTACAATTAGCATGTTTTGCAGGTTTTAGAAAGCATTTAAATAGTTGTCACAGTATTGCCAGCAAGTGAGGTATGATTCAAAGAAAAACAAAATATCTGGAGTAAATGAACAAGTTCCTGTAAAAAGATACACAATAAGACGGTGGTATTAGGACAAAATTGAAAGGGATGAGCCAAGCTCTGACATTATTGAACAGCAAAACTCTGGACACATGGAATGAATTCACGTAATTTCTTAAAATACAAGAATTTATTAACAAAAATAAGTCAACTCAAAGTCAGACATATTTCAATCAACAAACTCTTTACCATGCTAAAACAATCCAACTTAACTACCAAGCAGAATTAAAGAATAACGAAGACTAATGGCTTTGTACAATATAAACAAGTTGATCAGAGATGGTTGAAAACCATGTCCGAAAGAGTGATGCAACATTACCATGCAATGTTATTTATGTTTTAGAACCAAGGATTATCTTGAATAATCTGAAAGTGAAGTGGAGTTAGTCTTGGAATTAACTTAGGCAATAATTGGTTTACCTTTAAACAACCATTCACAATGCAAGATCAGATAAAATATAATTTTAATAAAATAATATTTTAAGAATGATTTGCTGAATAAAACCAACCTTCTGGATGACCAATTCTCAACAGTGTTTAATTAGCTGCCTTTATTTAGTAAAATAATATTTAAAGAAATAATATTTTGATTAAGGACCAAATCTTTCTGGAGAAATGGGCTTAATGGTGTTTACTTAGTTTTCAAGTTTGGTAAAATAATATTTAGGGAAATATTATTTTACTGGATTGAAAACCAACAACCTTTTTGGGTAAATGTTCTTTATCAGGCAAACACGTGTTCTTAGCTGTTAGCAGTTAAAGCTAACAAAAGAAGCTTATAGCTTATCATTAGAATCAAACACACACCTTTAAAATACCACTAATAAAAGGGGTTAAAATGCATAAGCATGGACGGCACGTTTTGGCCGATCTTCTGTGTTTAAAATCACCCCTTAAATAAAGTTTGTCTTAACTTTAACAAAAAAAAAACACAAACACAGAACACACAAACTGAGCACATGTGCTGAGCAGATAATCTGCTAGCACTAAGATAGCGGAGTTTCAGCACAAACAAAATCAAACCAAAACTGCACGTTACTGCTGTAGCCACGGTGATGCGGTCCCGTTGTCCTTCCTTCAGACTGGGAAAACTGCTCCACTCGGCGTCGTAGAGACAGGGTCTCTGCTGGGAACTCTCTATAACACAGTTTGCTTCTGTAGACCTCAGAGAGAAAGTCAAGCCACGCTTGTACCTTAATTACCCCCGTTCATGAATGAATACCGGATACACAAACAGCAATTCATTCCTACTTAACTTAGTGCATATGATCCCGTGATCATATAACACTCTTGGATCCAGTTTGAAGAGTTATGTCTGTTTGCCAGCAAAGAGACATTAGCGTGCTGTGTCTCTCTGTCCAGACCCCTGGGCTACCAGCGTAGAAGAGACAGGATGTAGCAAGAGCGGTGCTTTTATTTGGACAGTCACGGGAAGTCCGCTGTTACCCCTTTTTCCTGGCTGTGCTGGAAATAGGTTAATGCGATTTATTTTGAACGTTCCAGAAAAGTTCGTACCGGATTTTCATGTTGTAACCATGGCTGGGTCCCAACAACTTTAAAACATCAAATCTCTTAGGGTCAAAACAAGGTATTCAAGTCTATATTCCTCATTGATGAACATACATCTAATTTCTTTGTTTTATTTGCAAGATGTAAAAAATATAAAATAGACAAAATACTTACTCCATTGATAGATGATGTCAAAGTAGTAGAACAGAGTGATAATGAAGTGCCATTTATTCAACAACCTCTCTTTGGCACCATTTCTAAATAACTGGAGATAATTTAGGTTTGAACTCAATTCTTGGTTATGTTGAATCTGTCTCTGCAAACTACTACTGCAGAAAGTTTATACTCAAACAGTCTTTAGTGAAAATGATCCATGACTGAAGTCACATACAAAATTAACCAAGGAGGAGCACTATGGAAGTCTTGTGGACAAACGCAAGAGGATCCTTGACTCCTTCTTTTATTTTAGATAATCAAACTATTTTGCGTGCACGATATCTTGGAGAGTGTAGCGCAATATGAAATAAAGTTTTTGTTGGAATATTTGAATGAGAACTTAATTTTTTACTGAAAAGTCCAACATAAAAAGAATCATCCAACTCGCATAAACTTGTTTTGTACTGGTGTTGGCCTCAATGCTATTTAACCTCTTAAGCCCGAGGGTCCCCTTACCAAGGGGACTTGGCCTCTTTAGCTCGTAGCTGACTAACTGAGACTGACACACACTTCTCATATGTCCAGATCTTCATCTGAGTCTCCTCTACAAAAGTATCTACTTCATTCTTATGTCCACTGAACGCAGCTCAAACGTCATGCAAAAAAGCACGCAGGTAGCCAAAATGCAACTTATGACCAAGAACTGTTTTGAAGTGTGGCATGATTTAAAGTAAATAGTTTTTACATTTTCTCTATTCACCCTTTTTCATTATAGTTTGTTTGTATATAGTTTGGAATTAGAGTGTAAAATTAAGTCAGTCAGTCAGTCATTTTCTACCGCTTATTCCATAGTGGGTCGTGGGGGAGCTGGTGCCTATCTCCAGCAGTCTATGGGCGAGAGGCGGGGTACACCCTGGACAGGTCGCCAGTCCATCGCAGGGCAACACACAAACAGCCATGCACACACTCATTCATACACCTAAGGGCAATTTAGAGTGACCAATTAACCTAACAGGCATGTCTTTGGACTGTGGGAGGAAGCCGGAGTACCCGGTGAGAACCCACGCCTGCACGGGGAGAATATGCAAACTCCATGCAGAAAGACCCCCGGCCGGGAATCGAACCCAGGACCTTCTTGCTGCAAGGCAACAGTGCAACTAACTGCGCAACCATGCAGCCCTGAAAATAAAGGGTGCTGGAAAAAAAAATTGTGTTTTTTTTGTTTTTTTTTTAAAAACTGTAGTTTTATGACCAAATATATAATAGCAACCCACATTTTCAATTTCAGGATAAATTCTAAATTTCAATAATTTTGCCAAACTGTTCCAAAGTGTGCCAAATTGGCACAGTAGGGGTCTGCCTGGATTTGTTTCAGTCTAAACATGTATAACTTTTCAATTGCTTGTTGTGTTGACGCCAGGCTGGCTACAAATGTCACTCAGATGTTGTAGTTACAATTTATTGTGTTTATTTCCTTCTGTACAGCAAGGGTAATAGGTTTTGTATGTAAACATCTGGGGTTTTTTTTTAGGCAGAAATTATTTTTTGAGCATTTAAACCCCATTTACTCAGGTCCAGAATAATTTACTCCCAAATTTTCACATCCACACACATCATCCTCCAGGACCTTTCTGTTAATTGATACCAAGATTAGCAGTGTAGGCATTGTACAAGTTGAGAAATGCCTTGAAAAGTATGAGTATGCATTTTTGGAAAAATAGACCTCGGGCTTAAGAGGTTAGACATAATGCCTCATTCGGAACATTTCTCAAATTTGTGGTGAAGGTGTCCCAGAGGGGGACAGCCAGGCACTGGTATCTAATCTTGCATTTGTCACATATTGTTAATATTGTTTTATAGCATGACTGTATTTTTAAAACATCTTATTGAACAGCATCACAAGCTGTTTGTGTACTTGTATCCACAAAATAATCTGATAACTAAACTATCAATTATATGATACACCATCCTAAGTGCATATGCCAAATTCTATGATGTATGAAGCCAAGCACAAATTCCTAAAAAAAAGCATAAAAAAGTTCAAGAACATGACCAAATCCCTTGCAATTGAGTTTGGGCCTGTCATATCCAAAATTTTTGACTACTGTAAAAAATTGTTTTGTGATTTTGGAGAATTTCCATACTGAGAAGTCAAGTGAAATGTACAGGGGTTGGACAATGAAACTGAAACACCTGGCTTTAGACCACAATAATTTATTAGTATGGTGTAGGGCCTCCTTTTGTGGCGTCAATTTGTCTTGGGAATGACATATACAAGTCCTGCACAGTGGTCAGAGGGATTTTAAGCCATTCTTCTTGCAGGATAGTGGCCATGTCACTACCTGATACTGGTAAAGGAAAACGTTTCCTGACTCGCTCCTCCAAAACACCCCAAAGCGGCTCAATAATATTTAGATCTGGTGACTGTGCAGGCCATGAGAGATGTTCAACTTCACTTTCATGTTCATCAAACCAATCTTTCACCAGTCTTGCTGTATGTATTGGTGCATTGTCATCCTGGTACACGGCACCGCCTTGAGGATACAATGTTTGAACCATTGGATACACATGGTCCTCAAGAATGGTTCGGTAGTCCTTGACAGTGACGTTCCCATCTAGCACAAGTATTGGGCCAAGGGAATGCCATGATATGGCAGCCCAAACCATCACTGATCCACCCCCATGCTTCACTCTGGGCATGCAACAGTCTGGGTGGTACGCTTCTTTGGGGCTTCTCCACACCGTAACTCTCCCGGATGTGGGAAAAACAGTAAAGGTGGACTCATCAGAGAACAATACATGTTTCACATTGTCCACAGCCCAAGATTTGCGCTCCTTGCACCATTGAAACCGATGTTTGGCATTGGCATAAGTGACTAAAGGTTTGGCTATAGCAGCCCGGCCGTGTATATTGACCCTGTGGAGCTCCTGACGGACAGTTCTGGTGGAAACAGGAGAGTTGAGGTGCACATTTAATTCTGCCGTGATTTGGGCAGCTGTGGTTTTATGTTTTTTGGATACAATCCGGGTTAGCACCCGAACATCCCTTTCAGACAGCTTCCTCTTGCGTCCACAGTTAATCCTGTTGGATGTGGTCCGTCCTTCTTGGTGGTATGCTGACATTACCCTGGATACCGTGGCTCTTGATACATCACAAAGACTTGCTGTCTTGGTCACAGATGCGCCAGCAAGACCTGCACCAACAATTTTGTCCTCTTTTGAACTCTGGTATGTCACCCATAATGAGCCAAACTGTGCTCTTACCCTGCTAATTGAACCTTCAGACTCTGCTCTTACTGGTGCAATGTGCAATTAATGAAGACTGGCTACCAGGCTGGTCCAATATAGCCATGAAACCTCCCACACTTGTCCAACCTCTGTATTTCACAACTTGGGTCAAACATAATGGCAATGAATTTCACACTGGTCTATTTTTGTGAATTAGCTGCCCTTTTTCAAAAAGATTTTGTTTGTATTTTTGAGAGATGATATTTATTTTTTGATGTTAAGATGTAGGCAACAATTGTGGAGCAGGATTTTTACTGTATAAGACACAGTTGTACCAGCCAAAGTTGAATCTCGCTTCCTTGGGGTTGAGAGACTCGCAAAAACAAGGCTAACATTCTTCGTCATGTTTCAAGCATAACTACGGGTAGTCAAGAAGTATGATGGTTTGCTCCATCTCCACTAAGTATTTAAAAAAATCTTGTCGACTTCAAATTCTTCTGTTTCTTTTCTGCACACCACACCTACACTTTCTTGACAACCCATACCAAACATTATGCGTCTACTGTGGTTCACTGATGAAGTGATCCACAGTAGACGCAGTGTTGTTGAGGATGGTCAAGGGAGGACATGTGAGAGGAGTTCTCCAAAAGTCCACCATCATCTCCACAGTGTTGAGCGGGTTAAGTTCTACGTGTCTCTGACCTCATCAGTGGACCAGCTGATCCGCATCCTGTGTCTATATGAAGTCTATATGAAAACACGTCACTGTTCTGGAACAGACCAATGACAATCGTTTTAACTGCAAACTTCAGGAGTTTCACAGACAGATCCGCTGAGGTGCAGTCATTTGTGTACAGAGAGGAATGGGTAGTGATTATTTCCAGTTATATCAACCACTCAAAGTGCTTTTACACAAGCATTCATGCATGAATATGAAGATCAGCAGTCAACATGCCCAGGGGCACATCGACCTACAGCAGGGGAGGAAGCTGGATTATAAACTAACCGATTTTCCCATTGAGTCACAGCTTCCCCACAGAGGTCCACATAACTATGCAGCAACTCTTTGCCTTAACTGATGCCATCTACAGATTTGTCTTCCGACATCAGTCATGACCAGGGAATTCCAACCAAAACACAAAGCAATGTGTAGCCATTCAGGAAACAGATCACCAAAGCCATCAGTACTCAAAAACATCCATATATTATGAAAATATTATAACAGTGTTAGCCATTTGTGAGAGATGCCATGTAATAGGCAGCTTTTCTTACTTTAAAAAATAAGCACATCATCTTTTCTCCAGATTTTCTTCAAATATAAGTCTACAAAATAACTTTAGCCATGACCTTTTGTCAGCGAGCCCACATTTCAACTCAACTATGAGATTATTTAGGCATCATAAGAGTCAGCTAAAAAATGCATGCTGCCTTTCTGCATACTTTTTACAAGTCTTCCTAACAGCTTCTGCTGCTCCAACAAATCTGTAGGATAATACGAGAATGATTCACTTACATAGCCAACTGCCTCCCTCACCAAAAGAGATCAACGTTGGTTATTCTATTAAGTTACACATAACTCTAGGGAGCATTCCTTGCCTACCTGAACTGTTTGTCACTCCTATCAAATGATAGAGAACACACAAAAATCAAACCTTGCTTTAAGCATATATAGTTCAAGTATAATGTTCTGGCCTGTTTATTCCGAAACACATGTCACACCGGACAGAAATAGCACTGAAATCTTCTATGAAGATAATCAATTCCCCTTATTTGTTGTTGGACCCCAAAGCAGTGGAACGAGTGGTTTCCCAAAAAGAGGTATTTAATGAATAACAAATCAAAAATATTTATGGGGTAGCCTCAAGAGAAGCAGGAACCACCAGAGAACAAAGAAGGCAGCACAAAGAGCTGACAAATGTATTTAATAGCATAGAAAGCTGTGAAGAAAGTGCACTGTGCTGAGTGGAAATGACTAACTTAGGAAGCAGCTAAACAGGGCACAAGAGGTTCTAACTGAACCAAAACCAAAGGACCAGAATTTAGGATGAGCCAAAACACAAAGACATTTGAAAAGGCTGTATAAACATTTAAAATTCTATATAATCAAGAAAAATTTGAAATCCCCCAGTAATACTGAGGCATTTTTTATACATTCTTCTTTAGCATAACATTGTTAAACACACAACCTTGGTGTTATGTTCAACAACTTATACTATGTCAGGAAAGGCTCTTGGAGTAGGACCCAATTGAAAACAGGCAGGCGTGAGTGGTACGGTGAGTAGAAAGGATTTCATGATTAAAGAACAAAGAAACGTGCAAAACAGGCATGAGAACAAGGTTTGGGGCAAGAGCAAAAAAGCAGGCATGGGAAGGCTAGACATGGACAGAAATGGTACAAACCAGCGACACTTTTAATAAATACACTACTGGTCAAAGGTTTTAGACTTTCTCACTTAATGGTTCTATTTAATTTCATGACTGTTTCAATTGTAGATTCTTACCAAATGCAACAAAGCCATAAATGACACACATATAATTATGTAGTAAACAAAAAGTGTGAAATACCTCTAAACATTTTTATATTTTAAATTCTTTAAAGTAGCCACCCTTTGCTTTGATTACTGCTTTGCTTTCTTGGCATTTTCTCCCTTAGCTTCATGAGGTGGTCACCTGAAATAGTTTTCCAGAGAGTCTTAAAAGAACTTCCCAGAGGTGCAATGAGAGACAGCTGAAGGTTACTATTTCAGTCATCACATTCCTTAAAGTGGCTAAGGAATCTAAAATATAAAACATATTTAAAGTTCTTTTACAATTTTTTGTTTGCTACATAATTGCAAATATGTTAATTCACTTTTTCTATGCCTTAAGTGAGAATCAACCCACAATGGAAATAGTCATAAACATAAAGAAAAGTATAGAATGACAAACGCATTCTGAAACTTTTGACCGGTAGTGTATGTAAAAAAAAATATTTAGAAAAAGATACCTACTGCAGCTTTTTTGTTTGTTTGTTTACTTGTCCTGTCCTGCAGAGTAGCACTCAGAATTGTTGTCTGAGTACCAAGAAGAAGCCTAACAGATTTACTTTCACAAGACATTGAACCTGATCTACTAAAGCAAACTTTGTTTTCAACTGAGATGTGAAATCCAAAAGAACTTTCCTTTTAGTAATCATGAACTGGCTCCTGTAGATAAGCATGAATATATTATGGTCATTTTGTGCGAATTTTATTACCTGTTTGAGAGCACTTAATATCCAACTAAGTAAAGCATCTGCTAATCAGAATTTATTCTAGTGCCCCGATGTTCAGAATTGCCCTAACATATAAACAACACTAAAGGAGTATAGCAGATGGTGAGGGTGTGTGTGAGACAACAGCAGTATGCTTTAAGGACCAGAATTAGCAGAATAAGACCATGTGGATAAAATATCTGACAACAGCAAATTAAGTTCTAAACAAAATTAATGAAGGTAAAACAAAGGCTGCAAACAGCACTGATAAAGTTACAGGGACACTTAAAAATGTTGTTAATTTGTAGGAAATTAGGAATTTTCGTCTAAAACGTGTGCTGCCACTGTCTCTGCCATTTTATCCAACTGAATGATCCGCTTGTCGTGCTGTTGTCCATGGCTGTGACATGTATCCTGAGTGGATAATAGTTGCAGAGCACATCGTTTGAGCATGTGTGCATCTCAGCTTGGCACATCTTGTTTGTTGTCTGTGCATCTTGTAGTTGGGCAGCACAGGAACTGGTGGTTAATCAGTGCAGCAAGCCTTAATGGGCTGAAATGCACACACAAATGCACTCCAAACTCACGCACAGAGGCACTGCATGGAGCATAATTGCCTATGATTGCGTTTGGATACCCATCTACACTCATGATGATTAGCTACGCGATGCTAACAGAGAGAAAGAACTGGTGAGCAAAGGAGGAATGGAGACACAGGGAGAGGATGGGAGCAGAAGACTTCTTAACTGGCACAGTTCTCTCTATATTACCTTTCAAGAGAGGTTTTAAGCAATTAAAGTCAGTCTGAATCCTCCAGACAGCAGATATTTATGCTGGTGGTAAATAACCATAGTTACTGTCAGATTTACTGTTTAAATAAAACTTTAACCATTTTAAAAGCTTTTTGTTAATACCACAATTCTGAGGCTCAGTAAACACCAATCACAAAATTTTAAAGCATCATGTTAATCAATCATCTGTCTTTAAATGTAGCGTCCTTAAATGTAGCTTTAAACATATTACAAGGATTAAAAATTATTTTAATTGGTTTGGGTGTGGTTGGATTAGAGTTGATGTCATTTGCATTTATTATGTAAAAGAGCATCCTTTTGTAAGATTAGCTAGACCACAATTGTTTTTTGGTTTTTTAGAATTTTTTCCACACTAGAGGCCTTTATTTTTGATAGTAGGCAGACAGGAAGGAGGGGCAAAGAGAGGGGGAGACATTTGGCAAAGGTCGCCGGGTCCGGGACCTGAACCCTGGACGGCCGCTTCAAGGATTATAGCCTCTATATGTGGTCGTGCGCTAACCCCTACACCACTAGCGCCAAGCCCCTAGACCGCAATTGTTAACACGACCAAATATTTGCATTGTCTAAGAAGACCAAATAATAAGCAAGAGGGAAAATCCCAAGGGATATACTATCACACAGGACCATTTACACATGCAAACCTTTCTCAAACAGGATTAACTGCAAATTCAGTACAGGAACCTGCAAGGATTTGCCCCACATTAACTGGCCTAGTCCTTTAAATGTGGTTTTATGTTTGTTCTGTTACAACCTCAGACTTCGGCCATTACTGATTGTTGCTGGTTTAACTATTTGAAAACGCTTAACAAAAACATTTGGACGTAGAATGTAAATGAAAAAGAATGATACATGTTTTTTTTTTTATTTTACAAGCAAAAAAATCTAAACTGTGGCATACATTTGTATTTCACCCCCTGTACTTGGATAGCCTTGAATAAAATCTATTGCAACCCCAATGCCCATCGGAAACAGAGCACAACTCTGTTTGATTTATGTTAATCTAACTCTAGGTCTGGTATAAAGCTATGGAGATGTTTGAGCAGCAAGAGGACTATGGTAATTCTGGGGTAGCTAAAAAATCCATAGCCCAGGTGGAAGAATCTGTCGACAGGACAACTTCTGAACATGCATTCCAGAAATTTGGCCTTTATGGAAGATTGGCATAAAGAAACCTGTAATAAGTCAGATTGACAATTTTCCACAACCCAAGTAGGAGTTGGAGCAAACATCAGAAAGAAGGCCCTCTGGTCAGATGAGCTAAACTTTATGTCCTACTTGCAAAATGCCATGAGTGGCACAAAACTAACACTGCACATAACCCTGAACACAACATCCTAACTTTGAAACATGACGGTCTTTCTCTGGGGATAGTTTTCTTAAGCAGGAACAAAGAAATTTGTGAGTAGATGGGAAGATGGATAGAGCTAAATATTTAACAACCAAGGAAGAAAAGCTGTTAGAGGCTTAAAATGACTGAGAATGGAGCAGAGGTTCCGCCTCAAGAAGGACAAAACCCCTAAACGTACTACTAGAGTGGTAATGGAATATTTGAAGGATCCAGTCAAAGTCCAGACCCCTCTCAATTCTAAATCTCTGGCAAAACTTGAAAACTGCTGTTGAAAGACATTTTGCCATCCATTTTGAAGAATGAACACAAATTAGTGTCTTTACATGTACAAAGCTGGCAGATACGTACATACCCCCCAAACATTGCAGATGTAACTGCAGTCAAAGATGCTTTGAAAATCATCTCTCCCTTTGCTTCCATATAGTAATTATACTCTACTTTGTGTTCTAACACAAAATCCAAATGAAATACATTTTAATTTATAATGTAATCAAGTTGTCAATACTTTGGCAAGGCACTGTAAAAGGTAAAAAAAAATAATGCAATGTACCAAGGTATCAAGGTAACTTCAATGCCAAACAAGATAACAGGAAGCAAGCAATTAGACGGTTTCCTTGGTCAGCTAAAGAACCATGAAAGAACATCATACTAGATATCAGGCAGAATGGTGATTTATTTTTTTGTGTTTCACAGTTTCACAGTTTTTCTCACTCTCTGCACTGTTGACTGTTACATCACAAATAAATCTGGCAGGCAATCCAGCCTTCATATTCACCCAAATTAAATCGTCAGTCAGGTCCTGGGGGTTCATTTCTGAATGTGAGAGGCATATTGGAATGCATCATCAAGGCAGATTTAAAGCTAATTATCATTAATAAGCAGATCCTGCATGTCGCATTTCTATGAAAAGATAAACATTTTTCCCCAAAGTAACTCATAGTGGGTTGCATGAAAAGACTCGAGATGTCTCGCTCTTTGAGCCTATGCAGATGGTGCGACGCAGGCGAATGAATGAGAGAGAAGGGGTAGGATCGAAAGGAAACAGGAGAAAGTGGAAGCGAAAGGCATGAAGATGAGAGTTAGAATGAGAGGAGGAAGGGGAACATCGAAGATGAAGAGGTGAGCAAGAAGAGCGAACAAAGAAGTGGGAAGAAGAGAGTGAACGGCAGCCTTAATGTGTGTGCATGAGTGACAGCTTTGTGCAAGTATTGACAGTGTGACTGCGGAGCACAAAAAATGGGGGGGTGAAATAGCTTGTTAACCAGGGCCCTAAATACTGGCAGTATCATAGAAATTAATGTAAGGAGTGGAAATAGAGAGCAAGAAGAAGCAACCAAAAAACTCACAGAAAACATGCTGAGAGTGTGGGAGGAAGAAAGTAAGAGAACATAGAAGTACAGGGGAAAAAACTTGCTTTATTGTTTTAGGAAGAACAAGGAGAGAAAGGAGGACTGAGTGAAATCATTTTTCCAACTGCTGTTCATTGTCCTGGATGTCATTAGTGTTGGAGCACCACTAACCCATTTATACTGATTTTCTTTTATTATAAATCTATGCAGTAATTCTTGTATTTGTCTCTGTATGAGAATATTAAAAAGAATGGTAAAGTTCTGTTTAGATAGAATAACCACATCACAAGAAGCCACAAGATTCAATGAATTCAAAGAAATTCTGTCTCAAATCTATAAATTACTTTACTACTATAAGATGCAATACCTTGAAATTTACCCGTTCATAAGTTTTATGGACAGGATTTCTAGACACAGCCAAGGGCCAGAGGGGGTCTGGTTTGGGGACCAATGGATTTCGTCTCTTCTTTTTGCAGATGACGTGGTCCTGTTGGCCCCCTCTAGCCAAGACCTACAGCATGCGCTGGGGCGGTTCGCAGCCGAGTGTGAAGCGGCTGGGATGAGGATCAGCTCCTCCAAGTCAGAGGCCATGGTACTCAACCGGAAAAGGGTGGCTTGTCCTCTTCAGGTTGGAGGGGAGTTCCTGCCTCAAGTGGAGGAGTTCAAGTATCTCGGGGTCTTGTTCACGAGTGAGGGAAGAATGGAGCGGGAGATCGACAGACGGATCGGTTCGGCTGCCGCAGTAATGGGGGCGCTGTGCCGGTCCGTTGTGAGAGCTGAGCCGAAAAGCAAAGCTCTCGATTTACCGGTCGGTCTACGTTCCTACCCTCACCTATGGCCATGAACTTTGGGTCATGACCAAAAGAACGAGATCCTGGATACAAGCAGCTTAAATGAGCTTCCTCCGTAGGGTGGCCGGGCACTCCCTTAGAGATAGGGTGAGGAGCTCGGCCATCCGGGAGGGGCTCGGAGTAGAGTCGCTGCTCCTCCACATCGAGAGGAGCCAGTTGAGGTGGCTCGGGCATCTATACCGGATGCCCTCCTGGGCGCCTTCCTTGGGAGGTGTTCCAGGCACGTCCCACCGGGAGGAGGCCCAGGGGACGACCCAGGACACACTGGAGGGACTATGTCTCTCGGCTGGCCTGGGAACGCCTTGGGCCCCCTCCCCTGGAGGACCAGGAGGAGGTGTCTGGGGAGAGGGACGTCTGGGTGTCTCTGCTGAGTCTGCTGCCCCCGCGACCCGGTCCCGGATAAAGCGGAAGACGACAACGACAACCTTGAAATTTATCCATCCAGTCACCTCCTATTGTTAATGTAAATTAGGGTCATGGGTGCAACAGTTTAAACAGCGATTCCCAAAAATGAATCCACCAAGCCAAAGGAACGGTATTATCTCACTATTACGTCCTAGGTCCAAACCGAGTCATCCTCCCAATGGGTCATCTCGGCAACATCTCCCCTCAGAATATGTCCAGAAGGCATCCTCCCCAGTTGCCAAAATGAGATTTTGACACATTTTGCTCTGGCTGTAATTTACATGAATATACATAAGCATTTGTGGGTTTTTCTGTAAATGTATGAATGATGCTTGTTTTAAAGTGGGTCAAAATGCAAAGCTTGGCAATAGAATAGCAGGTTGTCTTTTGTGTGGAGTTTGAAAAGGAAAGATGCACAAGATGCAAAAACTGTGATTTAAGTGGTTTCGGCTTAGGCGATTACCTTCGTGAATATTCTTTTAGGTTTTCACATGTTTTGTATATTCATACTTCATATAACTTATTTCAACAACTAATATATACCAAACTTGTAGCACAACTCTTTCAACATAATGTTTTAGATATCTAATATAGCATCTCACTTTATTAGGTCAATGATGGTATTGTCTAATGGCAAAATATAATCATGATAGATTGATGCTTTTGCATTACAACCTACAGCTGGTAAATCTGGCAGCCTTGGTGTTTATTTATTATTATTATTTTTGTCTTCCACAGATTAAAACTGGCTTTTCCTTTTATCTCATTAGTTTGTTTTGCTCGATTGTTTTAAACCACATTTTCTTCTGGTGCCACCAAAATCTGGGATTTGAGAGTGTCCAAAATGAAATCTTTTAAGACCACTAATTTTCACTTCATTATCAACATTTGTCAATGCTTTTCACAGCCAAAATCTGCCAAGAAAAATTGTCAATGGTCCAATAGCATAACAATGGTGATCACACACCAGGAGATGCTGGCTCATCCAAAAGGATAATTGTTGAGAGGAGAATAGAAGAATTTATCAGCTAAAATAAATAAAAACACTTGTTGAAAGAAAAGGGTCACCAGAAAATCCTTCTTTGTCTGAGACTCAATAATTTATTTGAACTTGTTTAACAATACATTTAAATACTTCTGAAATCTCAAAATGGTTCATTACATTCAACTAAACTAATACTTTTTTTATTGTTCACAGAATGTCTGACAGGTTTTTGGCACTAAAAAGTGCTATTTGCAGCATCTTAAACTTATTTTTGTTAATATGGAGTTTTTTTCTCAGCACTCTCAACCAGTTTCTGGCAGTACTACAACTGTGATTGGGTAGTGTTGTACCATGCTAATAGAAAGTGGCTGCATACCCACTTTGGCTCCATGTCACATATTGACAGAGCAGAGGACACTTTCTCAAATTCTTGCTGCAGGACTTCTTCTGGCAGAAGGAATTAACTTTCCAAGCCAGACAAGCAAGCACACACACATGCACACACGCAAACACACACTCACACACACATAAATTTGTATGAGCAAAGTGACTCCAAAAATGTGTGAGCAGAAAGAACAAATGAGACACAGACTGCATGGGGGTGGGTGGTTTAGGTGTGAACATGTAAATGACAGGCGTATGGGCAAGAATAACCAGCCAGCATGTCCCTCTGTTTTCTTCCTCTATCATCCTCATGAATAAAAGATTGACAAGGCTGCCTTACATGCATGCAGATTGATTTAGTCAAATTACATGTGAAAGTTGATGCGCCTAATTTAGAGCTTTTCGATTCTACATTTAGTCTGTTACGTGGTGGGTACTATCAACCCCTACTTTTCTTCCAGCTCTGCAATTAATTATTCGCAAAGTTTTAAAAAGTTACCTACTGATGCTCAGAGACAATTAATCAATCTAAAATGGACCAAAATATGTGCCCCAAAGTGAGAAGTGAGTTTGCATAATTTGACTAGGAGATAAAATTGTGCAACCACATGTGAAAACACAGATGTGGCACATGTTTCATCCTCCTGCCAAAAGTCATGTCTTTCTAACAGACCCAGATGTATGCCAGAACTGTCAAACTATTTTCCTGTTTTCTGTTCATTGAAGCCTAATGAAGTGATTCAGTAATTCACACACCCCTCTTCCAAACCTCAGTGATCTGGAACCATTTTTAATCAACATGTTGCAAATTTTGGTATAACCCTGGATTCAGGTTTCAAGTTCAACAAATACGTCAGCAGTGTTTTCAGAAAAATTTCTTTCAGTTACGTGAGGTTGACAAATTCACTTGCTGGGATCAATCAGGCCTCTCTTTCTCACCTTAAGCTTGTTTAGAATGCTGCTGTTGATCTTTTAACTGGTACACTCAAACTTGAACATATTTATCTTGTTCCATCATCTCTCCACTGCTGCCTGTGTGGCAAAGAACTGATTTTAAAACCCTTCTCTTGGCTTTTAAATGGCCTTGCGCTGCCGTACCTCTCTGACCTGCTTGAGCCTTGTTTCAGTTTAGATTAGCTGACTAATCTAAACTAATCTAAGCTTCTGTTGGTTCTACCAAAAATTAGGCTGAATCTCAGATGAGATCGGGCTGTCAGGGCTCTACAATTATGGAACAAACCATATGCCATATGCCTTTAAATTTTAGACAGGCTAATTCTCTTGCTGTTTTTAAGTCTCTCTTAAAACACATTTATTTTCAGTGGCTTTTGATACAGTCTGAGTTGGTTTGTTGTTGTTTCTCTTTTTATTTAACCACAGTCTTTGTAGTTTCTTTTTATTCTGCATTTATTGTGTTTGCTATATTTCATTAACATCTTTTGTCTTGGTTTGATTTTTTTGGTACTGTAGAGCGCTTCGCAATTCTTGTGAATATTTATTCCTTAGTTTTTCTCATCCAAATTGCTAAAACATTACTAAAACAAGGTTTCCTATATGTAATTGATGTGGCGCATTCACGGCAAAATAAAAGCCGTCACACCTTCAGAATGAAGATTTTTTTTTTAATACACACACACAAACATATAAATATATATATATGCTGCTCAAAAAAATAAAGGGAACACTTAAACAACACAGTATAACTCCAAGTAAATCAAACTTCTGTGAAATCAAACTGTCCACTTAGGAAGCAACACTGATTGACAATCAATTTCACATGCTGTTGTGCAAATGAAATAGACAACAGGGGGAAATCTTTGGCGATTAGCAAGACACACTCAATAAAGGAGTGGTTCTGCAGGTGGGGGCCACAGACCACTTCTCAGTACCTATGCTTTCTGGCTGATGTTTTGGTCACTTTTGAATGTTGGTGGTGCTTTCACACTCATGGTAGCATGAGACGGACTCTACAACCCACACAAGTGGCTCAGGTACTGCAGCTCATTCAGGAAGGCACATCAGTGTGAGCTGTGGCAAGAAGGTTTGCTGTGTCTGTCAGCGTAGTGTCCAGAGCCTGGAGGCACTACCAGGAGACAGGCCAGTACACCAGGAGACGTGGAGGAGGGCGTAAGAGGGCAACAACCCAGCAGCAGGACCGCTACCTCCGCCTTTGTGCAAGGAGGAACAGGAGGAGCACTGCCAGAGCCCTGCAAAATGACCTCCAGCAGGCCACATATGTGCATGTGTCTGCACAAATGGTTAGAAACTGACTCCATGAGGATGGTATGAGGGCCCGACGTCCACAAATGGGGTTTGTGCTCACAGCCCAACACCGTGCAGGATGCTTGGCATTTGCCAGAGAACACCAGGATTGGCAAATTCGCCACTGGCGCCCTGTGCTCTTCACAGATGAAAGCAGGTTCACACTGAGCATATGTGACAGACGTGAGAGAGTCTGTAGACACCATGGAGAGCGATCTGCTGCCTGCAACATCCTTCAGCATGACCGGAGTGCCAGAGTGCTCGCCAGAGGTAGCCTGACTGCCATTAGGTACCAAGATGAGATCCTCAGACCCCTTGTGAGACCATATGCTGGTGTGGTTTGCCCTGGGTTCCTTCTAATGCAGGACAATGCTAGACCTCATGTGGCTGGAGTGTGTCAGCAGTTCCTGCAAGATGAAGACACTGAAGCTATGGACTGGCCCGCCCGTTCCCCAGACCGAAATCCGATTGAACACATCTGGGACATCATGTCTCGCTCCATCCACCAACATCACGTTGCACCACAGACTGTCCAGGAGTTGGCGGATGCTTTAGTCCAGGTCTGGGAGGAGATCCCTCAGGAGACCATCCTCCGTCTCATCAGGAGCATGCCCAGGTGTTGTAGGGAGGTCATACAGGCACGTGGAGGCCACACACAATACTGAGCCTCATTTTGACTTGTTTTAAGGACATTACATCAAAGTTGGATCAGCCTGTAGTGTGTTTTTCCACTTTAATTTTGTGTGTGACTCCAAATCCAGGCCTCCATTGGTTAATAAATTTGATTTCCATTGATGATTTTTGTGTGATTTTGTTGTCAGCACATTCAACTTTGTACAGAACAAAGTATTCAATGAGAATATTTCATTCATTCAGATCTAGGATGTGTTATTTGAATGTTACCTTTATTTTTTGAGCAGTGTATATATATGCGTCATGTTATTCTTTATAATATTTGTATAATATCATGACACCTTAAAATTTACTTTATTTTGAAAAACCAACACCGCCGTCTCCTTCCTGCCTGCGAAGCTGCTTCAGTTGTTAGAGGGAGCCTCTGTTCCTGTTCTGTTGTTCCGACCAATGGAGCATCTCCGTTGTTATGTTAATTAATGAGAACGGTTCCAAATTCTCCGTGACTACTCCGAACGTCACCGTCAAATTAAGGAACAACTCTGATTTTCTGTTCCATTCTGGTCCGTCTTGCTCCGGCCGGGTCAACCAGTGTAGCTACCTCTCGCGCATGCTGTCTTTGGGCTTCAAAGAACTTGTAGCGACATATGTTGCATTTAAAAGACAGCAATCTAGACAACTAAATACTTTACTTTTTTATTGTAATGTACCCTGAGATTACTTGCTGTGAATTGGCGCTATTTAAATAAACTGAATTGAACAAACTGCGTCCTGAAGACGAAAGTAACTGGGAAGACAGGTCATGGAGAAAGTAGAGAAGTTTAAAAGCGGGTTAGCTTATAAAACAATATCCCAGCCTTTGAACATCTCCCACAGAACTATTCAATAAGAGTATGGGACAAACTGCAAACCTAACAAGACACTGAACTTACACAAACTGCTGAGTAACAACACAATTAATCAAAGAAGCAGCCAGGAGGCCCATAGTACTTCTGAAGAAGCTGCAGAGATCCACACCTCCTATTAACTGGGCTCTACATCAATCTGTTCCTTATTAGAGTAGTGGGAGTAAAGTCATTGTTGAAATAAAGAAATAGCAATTCCCATTTTAAAGAAAGGTGATCTGGTCAGATGGGACTGAATTTGAACTTATTGGCCTACATACAAAATGCTATGTGATAGAAAACTAACACCACGCTTTAACTTGAATATATCTATAACATAGTGACAAATGGATCATATAAAATCTCAGTTAAAGACAATAAAGATTGTGGTTACATTATGAAAAAATATGGGCACGAATACTTTTACTAGACTGTTGGGACCCACAGCCATGGAAACAACATGAAAGATGCGGTACAAACCTTTCCGGAACTTTCAAAATAAATTGCATTTAACCTACTTCCAACATTTGGAAAAGAGTGGGGTAGCAGCGGACTTCCCATGATGCCACTGGCTGTATAAAAGCACCCCCTTTCCAATGGTCCGATCTCTTACACCCAGACTCCGTGCGAGGCTGGCCGGGGAGACGGTGAGCTAATGTCTCTTTGCTGGCGAACAGACATAACTCTTCAACTGGATCCGAGAGTGGCATACGATCACCGATCATATGCACTGAGTTAAGTACGGATGAATAACTGTCTGTGTATCCGGTATTCATTCATGAAAAGGGGTACTAATTAAGGTACAAGCCTGGCTTGACTTTCTCTTTCTAAGGCCTGCAGACGCAAACTGTGTTCCAAAGAAGTCCCCAGTAGAGACACTGTCTCTACGAAGCCGAGTAGAGCGGTTTTCCCAGTCTGAAGGAAGGACAACTGACGCATTACCGTGGTAACGTGCAGTTTGGTCGGCCCGACAGAGCGGCCCTCCAGTCACTGCTCCGGAGGTTAGCTGAAGCTAACCCTTTGTTCACAGAGCTTTCTTCAAACGTCGTCGTCGCCCGGACAACTCTTCCTCAACACGTTTCAAAGGAGGTTAGGGTTTGGGCGGAGAGATTTAGGGTGAAATGATCTGAACGTTTTCATTTTCTGAAGTTTGGTTTTGTTTGTGAAACTCTGCTATCTTAGTGCTAGCAGGCTATCTGCAGCACACGTGCTCAGTTTTCTGTTCTGTTTCTGTGCTTTTAAAGTTAAGACAAACTTTATTTAAAGGGTGATTTTAAACACAGAAGATTGATCATAACGCGCCGTCCGCGCTTATGCATTTTAACCCTGATATTGATGGTATTTTAAAGGTGTGTGTTTGATTCTGGTGCTAAGCTATCGGCTTCTTTTGTTGGCTTTAACTGCTAACAGCTTAGGACACGAGCTTGCCTGCTAAAGAATATTTACCCAAAAAGGTTGTTAGCGTTCAATCTAGTAAATAATGTCCCTAAACATTATTTTACTAAACTTGATAACTAAGTAAACACCATTAAGCCCAATTTCCCTAGAAAGATTCGGTTCTTTTCCAAAATATTTCCTTGAATATTTTACCACTTCCTTAATAATATTTCTTTAAATATTATTTTAATAAATAAAGGCATATAATGAGACACCGTTGAGAATTAGTCATCCAGAAGGTTGGTTTTATTCAGCAGATCATTCTTTAAACATTATTTTATTAAAATAATATTTTATCTGATCTTGCATTGTGAATGGTCGTCTAACATTTGCTGATTATTGCCCAAGTTGGATCCAAGACTAACTTAACTTCACTTCCAGATTCTTCAAGATAATCCTTGGTTCTCAAACATAAACATTGCATGGTAATGTTGCATCACTCTTTCGGTCATGATTTTCAATTATCTTTAATCCACTTGTTTATATTGTACATAGCCCATTAGTCTTCGTTATTCTCTAATTCTACTTAGTAGTTTAGTTGGATTGTTTTAGCATAGTAAAGAGTTTGTTGATTGAAATATTTTTGACTTTGAGTTGACTTATTTTTGGTAATAAATTTTTGTATTTTAAGAAATTGTGTGAATTCATTCCATGTGTGTGCAGAGTTTATGCTGTTCAATAATGTCAGAGCTTGTCTCACCCTTTTCTATTTTGTCCTAATACCATCGCCTTACTGGGCTGGTATTCACAGGACAACCCTTAACAGACTGAAATATTATTTGATAAAATATTAAAGTATTAATATTAAATATTAAATAATATTTTCAGATTCATTATCACAACATAGACAATAAGTGTTCCTATAGTGTATGTGTGCTCTATATAGCTCACAGAAATGTTTCAAGTACACATAGTTCTGCAGAGCTCTGTCACTGATAATATCAGCCATGGTATGACATTTCCAAGTAGAATCCAAAAGGCAACAGATGATGTTTAAGCAGATGTTTGAGAGCCATTTCTTTAGAGGAAGGGAAGGAGCAGAGAAGAAACATGAAAGACAAGATGAAGGAAAGTCCGTAAAAAAAGAAAAATGAGGTGAAAGAATTAGGTAAATCATGGGGGAAACAGTGCTAGAGCACAGAAGTAAAAAAAGACAAACAGGCAAGGCAAAAAAGACAAATTTTTATGGAGGTAGCCTGCTTCAAGGAGCTTATCGCTCATGTGATAATCATCAGCCAATTTAAATGGCTAGAAGATAGAAGGTCAAGAAGGCAGCTACTCTTAATTGCACCTCCCAGCTCGGTCCAACTGAGCCGTTTCAGGCACACAGGTATCATTTCCATCTGTGTGTGTGTGTGTGTGTGTGTGTGTGTGGCAGTAGAAATCTGTCTTTATGAGGGCTTGTTTGAATTTTAGACTTTGAAACATGGACACTAAAACTGACTGCACTATTGTGTTTGCAAGTTAAAAATGAAATTGTGCTTTTAAGCTTAAAGTAAAAGGTATTAGGTTCAGGTTAAGGCCAGAAAAAAATGGGTAACATTTTGGGTAAGGTTTCCGCAAGTATATTGATGAAAAAATATCTGGGTGCCTGAGAGTGGCATAGATGTAGATGATGAATTAAAAAAGTAAGGTGTGCATGAAGAAATTTTGGGGAAAGACATATTTGTCATGATATTATTGCAATTATTTGAATAGTGAACACCACAATTATTAAGATTGTGATTCTTGTATGTAGTTTAAGAATACAAGTAAACATCACACTATTAAACCTGCATGACTCAAAAATGGTGTCAAAAAAGTTGTAGTAGTATATTAGCAGTTTTTTACCATTATGAGTATCTGGTGAATAGATGGACAAAAGTCAGTCCAGTGCTGTAGTAATGATAGTTTGTTTTTTCATTGGGTCCTTTTGCCTTTGCAGTCTGGGTAATAGCATGACAATCATTCTTAAAGATAATGTCAAGTGCTTTTGAGTGTGTTTGCCTCTTAAATGTGAACAAATCTATGTTTACCTTTTCCTGACTGTTTACATCTTCTCTTGTCATCCCCCACAGCATCTCCACAACTATCATCAACTGGACCTCTGATTAACAGACTCCTAAGCAATCTACCATTAACACTAGAGTAGAGACAGATGCATTGGTTGTGGTGCCATAAGGGGGAGGAAACACATTTGGTCAGTGCTGTAGAGAGACAAACTGGCATTATTTTGGGCAGCAATGTGTGGGAGCTTATGGTAGTGTTTTGGGGGACCTTGAAGACACTGCACTAAGTGACTAACATCCTTTCTTCATATGTTTTGCACTTCCTCAAACAGCAATTGGTACAGTTTACAACTTGCATCATGCTGATATCCTCTCATGTCTAGCCAGGTCCCAAAAACTTTCACTAATCAAAAGGACCAAACATCAACTCTGACTTGATGCTAACCAGCTGAATCTGGTGGGCTCTTTAGATCAGCTGTGGTCTGACTTGCCACAGCAGAGAATATAATGGTTATGTTTCTTCATTCTGCATGCTTTATTAATTACTAAACATTCACAAGACTTATCAAGAAATTCATTTTTAATGCGATAAATTTATAAAAACAAAAATTTTAGTAAAAGGCTGGGTGTTCCCCCTTTAATGGAAAAAATTAATTGCCCGTTTTTGCTTTTTAATCAAAAAAACATTAAAGCCCCGTTTTTTACTTGGAAGAAGTTGAAGGCTGAAAAATAAGGCTGAAAAAAGGTAGAGGTTTTTCCTTGTGACATTTTCTGGGATAAAAAAAGTCCCTTGAACAACAATTTAAAATGGAAGACGGGGGGGGGGGACCTATTGCCAGAATTAGACATCTCGGGAATCCGGTTTGGTTTGTGAAAATTGTTTTTTTTTTTCCATTTTTTGTTCAGTAAAAATAAAGCATTTCTTATAAAACCCCATGATAAAAAACAGAGAAAATTAGATGAAAAGGGGGTATTGGAAAAAATTTTAAGAAAGGCGCTGTTCAATTTTTTAAACAAAAAAAAATTTTACAACCCCCAACCACAAGATGAGAAGGTCTTCTATATTATTAGAAACCAACTGATAGAGCGCAGAAAGGGGACATGAGTTTTCTGTCTATTCCCAATTTTGATGGAATCGTTTTTATCTGAAAGAAGACTCTGACTGACACAAAAGCTTGATGCTGCCCTCAAGTCTCCAATAACTCCAACAAGTTATTTAAGGCACTTGGAAAAGAAAATGGCACAAATGGCTTCAAGTGTGTTTCTATCTGTGTGTGTGTTGTGTGTGTGTGTGTGTGCTTGGCTGGGAGAAAGAGGCGCAGGTGGTGAGTTACAGGCAAAGAAGGCCTTTGGAGGCTCTGTTCAAACCATCAGGGACAGAAAGATGGAAAGATTTCTTCCTTCTTTTTTTCTAGCTCTCCATTACTCCATCATTTCAACTTATGTATTTGTATTTACATTTTTTTATCGTGTGCTCCCTCCTTTTCACCCCCTTTTTTCTTTTCTCATCCCCTACACAAGTTGTGTACAATTACCTCCATCTAGTGGTAAATTCTGTAAAAAGCACTTTTCTCTCTTGTTAAATACCTAACTTGCACAGTTTACCCAAATTTGCAAAAAAAAAACATTTTAAGGCAGTAAATGTACAAGATACAGTACAATACCCCTTGAACTTTTTGAGTGCTTTTTAACATTTTGTCACATTGCAACAAAAAAATAATGTATTTTGCCAGAATTTTATTTGATAGAGTAACACAAAGCAGAACATAATTGCAAAGTGGAAACAAAATAATACATGCATTAACATTTTTTACAAATAGAAATCTGAAAAGTATTGCATGCATTTGTCTCAAGCCTCCCTTTTACTAATTACCAATTCCTTTTAGAAAATACCTAATTAAGAGTCCATCTCAAACACAGCAGAGAGGTCAGGGACAGAGTTGTGGAGAAGTTAAAAGCAGGGTTAGGTGAGAAAAAAATACCCCAAGCTTTGCACGTTGTACTACAGTAAATCTATCAAGACATGGCCACCAACCTAAACTAACATGATATGCAAGATCAATCAGAGATGTAGCCAAGAATCCTATGGTAGGGGATTTAACAAACAAGTTGAAAAGATGTTTTGGTCAATTGAGACCTAAACTGAACTTTTTGGCCTATATCCAAAATGATATGTTAGGAGGTAAACTAACACCATGAAAAGCCTGTCCCCTCTGTGTAACATGGTGGTTGCAGAATCACGCTGTGGGCATGCTTCACCGGGGACAGGGAAGCTAAATACAGGGCAATCCTGGAATAAACACCTGTTATAGGCTAAACATGACTTGAGGTATGGGTGGAGGTTAACCTTCCAGCTGGACAACAACCATAAACAACCATAAACTTGATGTTCATAGACAGCCACCATGGAATCTAACTGAGCTTGGGCTATTTTGCAAAGGTACATGGGGGGAGCATTTCAGTCTCTGGATGTACAGAGTCAAACCCTTAAAACCTGTAATTGAAGGGTGGGGTGGTAATACAATGTTTTGACTCAGAGAAGGCTGCACTTTCCAGATTTATGTTTGCAGAAAAATATGTAAAATTTGGAAAGTGTTTGCTTTAAGAGATGCCATACAGAAAGAAAGAGGAAATGTAAACAATCAAGAAACATGTCTCACCTGACCTATTACATTCATGTGAGTCATGCCAGGTAAAACTTTATAACAGACTTGACATGAGGGTTTTGGTGTCTGTGATATTTGTGCTAAAGCAAAACAAAGGCAGCCTTTGTGAAAGCTGATGCTTTCACATGTGATAAACAGTGGAATGACATGTCAGCAAAAAAGGTAAGGCTTTTACTGTTTGTTGACAATGTTAACAGACCTAAAGGCCAAAACAGCAATAAACACTAAGCTTTCTTCAGGCATGGAACTTTAAAATATCTAGCCAAGGGATTACTATTTCTTTCACATTTTTTAAATAACAGTTTACTCCCCTACTTTTGGAATTAATTATGTTAAACTACTGATGTCAAGAATTAGGTGAGGATGCAAATACTCTAAGGCCAAAGTATATTCATCGTAAATCCTCATGCAGAAATTTTTTTGTATCTTTCTCTCGGTCTTCTCTTCCAACTTCCTTTTCTTTCACCCCCACCCTTGTTTTCTCCAATTGTGTTTCTTTCAGTTCCTCTTCCTCAATATTTCTCTTGTGCTTTCGTTTCCACCTTCCTCTGCCTCTACCCCCCCCCCCCTCCCCCCTCTCTCTCTCTTGCCCTCTCTGTGTCTCTGTGTCTCATTTTTCTCCCTCAGCCACTTCTGTCTGCCATGGGCAAACCGGCTGTGATGCTGTTTTAGATCCACCGCGGGTATAAGTGCTGGAGCAGAACAGGCTCTGCTGTCCCTATAGGAGTGTATGTGTTTGTCACCTGAATGCCCCAAGACCATCCGATTCATCCAGTGTGTGGGAGGTTTTATGCGTCTGTGTCAGGTGCTTGCCAATGGGCTTTTACTAAAATAAATGCATGCTTGCTTGACAGCAGGTAGGTGACTCTGTCTGTCTTTCTGTCCAACCTTACATTTAATTGGTGCCATTACTTTAGCATTATTGCTGCAAACCTTTGGTTCAATATAATTTCACGTGTGTTAATTCATAGTTTTGATGCCTTCAGTGTGAAGCTACAATATTCATAGTCATGAAAATAAGGACAACTCTTTGAATGAGAAGGTGTGTCCAAACTTTTGGTCTGTACTGTATGTAGGAATATGAACCCTGCAAAAGTGATATTTATATCCACTTTTTGTTATAAAGGAGAAAAACAATTTGTTTTTTATAGTTTCATATTAACTTTGCTAAGACAATCACACGTTAAGAACTCTTGCAAACAAATAAACTGGAAGATTACGTTTTGTTCCTTTACTTTAACAAATCTTTGCCATGCTGGTTGAAACACTGGCTGACCAAAAAGTAACTCAAATGCATATCCCACATTTGCTGATGATCCCCATAAAAAATATTCTGTAAACTGAACAGACAAAAGTAGAACTGTTTGAAAGGTGTGTGTCCTCTTATCTGCTGTGGTGGTGGTCAGATCTCTACCAGAAAATCCTGAAGGCTGAATGTTCGGCCATCATTTTAAGGTCTAATTGTACACACTAAAAAATCAAAAATCAAATTCATATTTTACAGTGGCCTAGTCAAAGTCCAGACTTAAATCCAGTAAAAAAAGGCTTTGGTATGACCCTGCAATGTGGCTGAATCACAAAATAACTCCACAGAGATGTGACAGACTCATTGCCAGTTACCTCAAACATTTGATAGCAGCCGTTAACGCAAGGATCCAAGCATGCAAGCATGGAAGCATGCATTTTGTATTTACTCAGTTTGTCATTTTCTGTTCTTAAAATTTGTTTGACAGTTTGAAAAATTTAAGTGTGACCAAAAGCGAAAATAGATTAAATTTGTAAGGAGTAAATAGTTTTTTTTTACAGCATTGTGTTTTTATCTTTTGTTTGAGGAGATTGAGGGCTGTTTCTGACCCTCGATCCTTATGTTGCTCAGGACTGTGTGTCTGAAAGCTGAAAGCACATACAGCCCTATATTTAGGCTGATTCAGGAGAGGGAGCAGCATAAATCCCACCTGACACATGAACAGGCGAACACAGCAGCCTCATGCATACACATAAAAACACTCACATCCACACACCCCACATAAAGACACACAACAATGGACGTCGTACACTCACTCGCTCCCCATACATACTCTATACTCCCAGGTCCAGGTCCCGATACCCCAAAGGGGCAACCAGCCCCCGGACCCAGGAGGTGGTGCCTTCATTCGGGAGTGGAGATAGGCAGACCATCCCAGCACCAGCCCAGACTACTCCTGCCACTAAGTGAACAACCCCGGCCCAGACCCCGACCCCCCGCTCCGGCTCCAGCCCCCATCCGGAGAGGGGGCCACGAACAAAAGAGGATACTATCTGGTCCAAATGAGTCCACCAACCAGAGCCAGGACGAAACAGTCCAAATCCCCCAATAAATTCCCATCTCAGCCCCATGAACCCCGCAGCCCCATGAACCCAAACATGAATTTCCTCACAGGGCCACACCCAACAGGACACAGATATCGAACACATGCCCTTGAACCCAGTTGTGAATCCCCTCCCCACAGGGGCGCACTCCCACAGATGAGCTCCACCCCCGAAAAGCCGATGAAGACACATCCACACAGCGCAAGCTTCACACACAGCCCCGCTCCAAGCACCCCGCCAATTCCCTCCATCCACCACACAATGCTCCGCAATGGCAAGGCAAACCCACCCCAGCCTCCGCCCACAAGAGCAACAGAGCAGACACCCCCTAACACCGTACTTACAGCGGACCCCCCCAACTCCACACCAAGACTGGACAAACTCACACAGCAAGCAGTCCCCAACCGGTGGCACACACTCAGGGCCGACAGCCCCCACCATGCCCCCCTAGAACCCTCAATGTCTACATGCAACGTAACCCTTAGAGGTGGACGCAGGCACCACAGGTGAGACTAATAAAAAACACTCCTCTGGATGCCATTAAGCGTGCCTACCCCCAAGGCCGTACATGTGAGGGTTATAAAATTGCTATAAGTGAGAGTGTCTAAGTTGTACATTAAAATTGGGGCCCAGGCTGCCATGGGACCACGGAGATGGAAAACCCTCAAGGCACTCCGATAACGCACCACACCCCAAGACCCTACATAAGTGGTAGTGTGATGGAGTGAGCCAAGGAAGGTGTCCAGGGATGGGTAGGGAATGACTGGGGTTAAAATGCTCTCCCAGGGAGCCAGCTTCACGGCTGACCACCATAGCGCCCCCATTCGTCGTGTTCCAACAATGGAGGGAGGCACAGGCACATCCACCTAGCACAAGGCTAGAGACACCCCCAGCCCCCCTGGAACCACTCAAACCCTCAAATTCCGATTCCCAGCCCCGACACCCAGTCCCCCGACTGAAGCAGCCACCGACAGAGCAAGCCTGAAGCGCGCAGCAACAACTAAGAACGTGGCCCCACTCCAAAAAAAGAGCAGACGCAACCTAGTGCAACAAGAATACCCACACAAAGGAGGGCACACAACCAACATTACCATCCACCCCCGAGCCCACGGCGCAGAGCCAATAGGCCACACCCGACCCAAAACTAAGAAACAAAATAGGCACATGCACCCCTTCATAGCCAAACAAACCATAACCGCCAGCGCCAGCCAGGCAGCCAAGCAGACCCTGCAATGCACCACCCAGCAAGTCAACAATAAAGCCAAGCCAAGCCGTAGCTCACTCCAAGCCAAAGCCACAGCAACAGTGGAACCACAAATCCTCCCAAATGTCTGTAGGGACATGATGAAAACCACCAACAACAAGCACACACCACCCACCAGGATCCACCCAGCAGACAAGCAAACCACACCCCAGTATAAGGCCGAGAAGCCTAATGCAACTGCTAAGCCCAGTGACATCCGCCCCGCAGCACCCACACACAACGGCCAGAGCCGCACCGCACATGACCACCACCCCACCACGCTATATAGTGGAGGAGAGAACGCAGCAAAGAGCACCCAAAGCCCTCAAAGCCCACACTGCACAAATGCGCCCCCGCCAGCCTCCCAAAAATAAAATCCACCAGTTTTTTTAGTCTTGTCAAAAAAACTAATCATAGACATTTCTTACTGGTGTCAGTATGAGAACACAATTGTTTATAAGTACACATAGAGGTCAGAGGAACTCATTAGCTCTAACCCAAGACACTGATAATAAAACAGTATTTTTTTCTAATAATCTCTTTCCTATAAAAAAAATTGTATTCAATTATTTGAACAAAATTCAAAAAGAGGATAGAGAAAATATTAAACCTAAAAAATAACAACAAAATCTCCACAAAACAGTTCATTAGTTACAAAGTTAATATTTGTTACTAAACTCTTTCAGGTCTAAAGAGAAAATCTACTTTCAGGATGTGTTTGTTTTTCTCCCCTTTGTTGCTGCTTTGTGGTAAATTGTGCATTATGCACCCACTCCAGTTTCGGTGGCTGGTTGTTGGTCAGGTTGGTGGCTTGTTTTTCAGTGTGAACATTTTCTGTGACAATGTTTCCTCCGGGCAGCTTTGTCATTTAAGACACAAAACTTGTAGTCATTATGTTTTTACTGCCTGTAATTCTAATTTGGGAGAAACAATGGTTGCTCACCTGCAGCACCCTCTGCAATTCTTTCACTCTTGGAAAAATATGTATAGATTCCTACAATAAATTCATGTTTTGCTTTTATTTTGTAATCCAATTTAAGTGCATTCATTAAGTATAGATAAAACACTACATTAATAAATAATTGATTTGTTTTGCTTTGGGGCTTTTTTAACAAGTTGATCTGTACAAAACCTAATGGCATCACTGGTATTAATACCTCGACCAACCTCCATGTGGTGATAGGATAGCAGTTAATCTCTATGAACATTTAATGGGGTTGCTGCAAACAGAGCGATGAATTTTTGAATGTTTCTCTTTGTATTCTTTCTAACTCAAGAGTCATTAGTCTTTTCTTATGCTCAATTCTCTTAAGCTCACTTCATGTCTTCTGTAGGATTTAGGTCTGGGGACTGAGATGGTTTGAAGAAAGGTTGATTTTGTTGCTGTTTTTGATCATTATTTTGTTGAAAACCCATTTTTACCAATGTTATTTTTTTTTTACTAAAGCTATCCTATTTCTATTTAAAATTTCATAAAATCATTGTGCTGTAACAAGTTTCCCAGGCCCTTTGCAAGAGAAACAGGCCCATAGCATCACAGATCCTTCATCTTACCTGATTGTGAGCTTTTCATATATTCGTATATTTAGATTCTGTGTAAAATTCTCTTCACATGCTTGTAAAACCTTTTAATACTGTGCTTAGGTCCAAAATATATAAACAGAAATTCACTTGCTTTTAGCTAAATGCTGCCGCTGGCAAACATAATCATTAAATTCAAGCAGTTATACTTCCTACCAGTAGTGGTTCTTGAAATGGACGAGCCACTCCTTCTGCACCCCCTACCTACTCCGGTCCTCACACTCAGTGTAGGTGTGTTTAGTATTTTTATTTAGAGCTAAAAATGATGAAATGTGATTCAGATTCTTTTTAAAAACAGCGAACTAGTCCTTTAATGGTTTGTTAATTTGAACGCCACAAATCAGACAGACATATTTCGTACAAGGATCACATGGTGAAACACCAGAGAGCGCTATTTCCAATAAATATCTTCTTTCTTTGTTTCTTTCTTTTTCTTTCTTTCTTTCTTTCTATATACTATTTCATTCATTCACACATAGGCATTTGCCTAGTAACCGCTGCTAACATGTGGCAGAGCTGCATACAATGAGCAGACATTTTTGCTTTCGCAATACATGCTTTTGATAATGCCTTTTTTTGTTTTAGAAAGGGACTGGTATGAATGAAATTTTGCAGTGCGTCAGTTTGCGGTTTTGAGTACTTTTAACACAAATCAACACATTGAAATGTACTAAAAATGACATACATTACAATTAAACACAGCAAGAGTTTTATAGTCTATAACCTAACTTACATACATACATACATAAGAAATCACTGTGGATTAAAAAATAGTTTATCATACAGGTTTGTATTTTAAAAAATCACAAGTGTGACTTTCCTGAAGAGAAAAAAAAAAGAACTCCTTGACCAGGAAAATGGTCAGTGTTTTAGATCTTTTCATTTTGATTGGGTTACCATTTACTGACCAAATAATTAGCCCTGGAAGCCTAATAGCTGACTGGAAATTAAGCAAAATTTCAAATATAAATAAGTATCTTTGAACAAAATGAGATAAATGAATTGCGGGTAAGGGTACAAACCTCGAATTCATTAATTTGACAGAAAACTATTTCCTCTATATTTTGTAACAAGCAGGCGTTGCACTTGGTAGCACTGTTGCCTTTCAGTAAGAAGGTGTTGGGTTCAAATCCCGGCCTGGGGTCTTTCTGCTAGGAGTTTGCATGAAGCCCTGTTCTTGCTTGGGTTCTCTGGGTATAACTGGGTGTAACATATGATTCCATATGTTTTCGCATTGATGTTTGGACTCATCCAAGCGGAGTTTTTTTTTTTTTTAGAATTCCCACCGTCTCCAAACGCACCATGCAGTATGGTGGGAGAGGCAGGTTTGTTGACTCAGTTGGAGCTCGGGATAGCCCGGAGCAGTCACTGAGAAAGCAGCTAGTGTCATAGTTCGAGCTGCCTTTTCGGAAATATTTCAGTTATGTAGTTATATGTGCAACCACTGTTCGAGCTTAAGAAGATGTCTGCTGGCAAACGGATTTCGCGTGACCGCTGCAGTTTATGAACAAGCCCGGTGTTAGTTAGCATTAGCTTAAATTAGAAGATTGACGAGATAAACGTTTGAAGTTCCCCTGTAAGGGTGAGATGGCTAAAGCTAGGCTGACCAGAGGTAGCTTCAGTCAGCTGTAGTCAGCTGGCGAGCCGTTTGAGAGATGGACTTACTAATCGTTCTGCAAGGATTCAGCCCGTAAATAAATCAGCGAGTTTATTTGGTGAGCGACAACGGAAAGCAGCGGTATCTTGGCGCTGCTGCGAAGCTCTCTTGTCCAGGCTTCGCTGCTGGCCTTGGAAGTTAGCAGACGGCTAATAGCTGCACGTCTGGCTATCCACCAGGGTAAGGGTACACTCACTCATTAATATTACTTTGGCAGCTTCATTGTTGTTTATTCTTAAACGTGTATAACTCTGAACCTCACGGATCGATTAGAGCTGCAATTTATTTACATATTTAATTAACAGTAACATTTAACGGTGGCTGAATGAGGTTGCTAGCGACAAGTTGGAGTCAGTTGAAGCAACAGCTAACAGCAAAGATCACGGCCTTGATGAGTTTTAAAGCAAGTTTTTATTCTATTACTGGTCTGCTGTGTTAAGCGTCCTTATCGTTCTGGAGGCAGTTTTAAATCTGCTCTATCAACAGGTAGCCTCTAGAAAATACTTAAGTGTTGAAAAGGTATATTACCTGTTTCTTTAAAGCATTGCAGCGATAAAATAGCCGGCTTGTAGCACAACTTTCAGATTGGAAAGTATATATTAAATCCATTAGCTGTGTTTAGGCATATCTTGTCTGATATGTTGTGATTAAAATGCATTTCTGGAGAAGCATTGTATGTGAGCTGCATGCAATGATTGGAGCAGTTGTTTTGGGAAAATATTTGGCATTTGAATGTCACACATATTAGAACCGAGATCCTGAACTATAGTTTTGTCACAACCAATACGAAATGAAAGTACTGGTTTACAGGGTTTGTTTTAAATGGGGGTTTTTTTGTATCTGTTTTGAGTAGTATTTATTTTGAAATTAACTTAAAAGACCTGGCCTTTGACATTGAGTAGAATAATCATTCAATCAGAAAGAACCTCAGATTTACACAAACTTTCCATCCTCCTAAGTTTTTTTTTGTTTGGATTTCTGATTCACTTTTGAGGATATTTAGATTTAAAAATGCAAAACCTTGTCCTTTTTAATATTGGTGGTGTTTTACTAGGATGTTATGCATAGTGCATGCTGTTATTTTGGTCAGTCCGTAGTAGAGCAGCAGAATATTATCTAATCCATTAATTACCAGATCCTCTTTTTATACTTCTGTGAAAAATGTAGTTACAATGTGTGTGAAGTACACGTAATATGGAAATGCTTCCTTGTTTTCTTTTTAAGATTATCTATGCACTTGTTGGTGACTTTAATAACAAAAGTGCTCGGTTTTGTCTTCTATTAAAAAGAAATGTACGATTTTTACTGGAACATACAGGACTTTTTTTCTGTTGATCAGCATTACAATATGAAACTGATCAAGGTTATGTCTCCCCATTCAAATAAAACTCATCTGTTTGTTATTTTTTATGTATGCACATGTAGGGAGTTTATAACACTAACAGAGATTTTAAAGATGACTCCTTATTATATATATGTACAGTTTAAGCAGATGCAACACAATATGTGCAGATCTTTCGCAGTATTTGGCTTATGTGTTGGAAAATCCATCTTTCATTTCTTCCTTGACCCAAAACCTTGTCTGCAAAAGAAGCAGATTTCCAAAGTCTACTTTTGTTTCATGTTTTCTCCACATTCTCTAGTAAAAATTGGGATTAGGATAAAATGGGAAACATCTAAACACTGATTCATTCTTCATCTTAGTCTCATATAATTAGCAGCGTCATTTAATTATTCAGAAAATTTGAAGCAAGGTCAGATGTTTTTCACAGATGTTATGGATAATCCAGTACAGTTAAACAATTAACTATTGAAAAAAAATATGTGTTCAGAATTTCACAAAAGGATGAAATGGTGGGATACAAATCCTCCATGCTCCACTCAGAAAAAAAAACCATGACTATGTTTCATAACTGTCACTCATAGTATTAGATTTACAGATTTTATAACCTTTTTCTAGGCAATGGTTTCTCTGTGCTGCAGCTTTATGCAACATTTTCCAGCACTGCAACATTTCAAACCATGTAGCCTCTTCATGATATTAAATTAATATGTAGGCCAAGTGGCAGCTATCAATCTCGTTTTCTTATCACCGTTTAGGTGCATGCTGCTGATGGCTTCTCTGTCAGCTATGGACACTTTGACTGACGCGAGCCCCACGGTGCACCAAAACGGGACCGCCCATCGAGAATCTTCAGACGCAAGACCAGCTGCTCCTGTTCTAAGGCTTCATTTCTACCACAGTAGCCAGGGGACAGCCGCCAGCAGCTTTCTCAGCTACCCACCTGGGGAGTATGTGGCTGAGGAGCTGTGTATAGATACAGCCAAGGCGTGCTGTGAGTACTCCAAACTGTGTGGACCCGCATAAAGCATTCAATTTGTGAAGAGTTTTGTAACTTTCAGTACATGAGATTAGTTTTTTTTGCTCAGATATTGTCTTAAGTCTGTTTAAGTATATACAAAAATATGTAAGCTTAGGTTTTCCTGTTGCTTTTTTGTAGAGGTGCAAATGTGGCACTACTTCTCCATTGCCGGGCTGTCCTGGGGGGGTTGGGGGACAGGGACTTGGTTTACCTGCATGTCATGTGTTTAAGGATAAACCAAAACACACCCGACATTTTAGATAATCGTTACTGACCGTTTTTTCACCTGTATTGATACTTAAAACAAAGAGTTTTCTTCTGCACGTCTTGACGAATATTCCAGTTTATTGACTCAAAGCATCTAATTGACTTGGACTCTTACAGAAGCTGTGGTCTGCTTGATTATTTGATCCTACATTATGAATTGTAGTACAGTTTTACAAATAAATGTTGTGGTTTCCTGTTTTTTTTTTTCCAACACTCCAGGTATATCACCTCTGTACTACAGCCTTTTTAGGCTTTATCGCGCGAGTGACAACATGTGGTTTGCTCCTAACCACATCTTCCGGCTTGATGAGTCGTCCTCTGAAGATCTGTTTTTCAGAATACGGTAGCACACTTTATTTACCCTCGCTTGTCCTTATAATAGTTTTTCCATGTTCCCTGAATATCATTGTCCCATAATTTTTTTGCTCACTGCAGGTACTACTTCCCTGGCTGGTACAGTAGTGGTGCATCACGGGCATATCGATATGGGGTCAAAAAGGGGTCAGAAAGTCCCGTCCTTGATGATTATGTAATGTCCTACCTCTTTTCTCAGGTAAGTGCCTCTAGACATATACTGTTAAACAAATATATGCAGGAGCATGGAATGTTGTCCTATAGTCCAGGATTGTAGATTTATTTTGAAAAAACAAGCAGTACAACTTATTCGAAATGTCAATGGTAACAATAGCTGCTTCACAGCTTTACATTTAGTTTAGCAGAGAAGTGTCCAGCTAATACAGTAAAAACATTTGGTTTGCTTCTTTGCTTTTGTATTCTACGGTGTTACAACCCTTTGGGTTGTATAAAATTTCAACTAAAGTAGAGAATTATCTGTTACTTGACTTGAACTCAAGAACCTCAGCTTCTACAATAATTGTTGATACTTGCTTGGAAAAAGTACGTTAGTTGGCCCAAAAGCTGAACACATTACAGTCAAATCTCAACTGTTTGTCGTGTTCTAAACTTACTTTGTTTGGCCATTGTCCAAATATGTCACTGTTTTCCTGTTTTTGTTTGAGACAATTAAGACATTTAGCTCATACAGGAATTGGGCAAACAGTTATTTCCAGGGAGGGTCGGTAAATGATGAAGCAAAGCAGGAAGCTTCTCAAGGCTTCATCTTACACGCATCAAATGCAACTTTGCTTTGGCATTATGTTGTGAGACTTTATGCTCAGGTTCCCTAAAATATAGATTTCATTATCATAAATTGCAGGTGTCAAAACAAACATTTTTGCCCGAGTATATGCACTTTAAAGACAAACCAACAGAACCTTTAATGGCCAATGCCATTTTTAATTTTTTTTTTTTTTGTTTGAGAGCTGACCTGTGGGTTCTGATTCTCTGGCGATAACAAAGACAGACTCACTTGTGGAAATGTTTATTTTAATTGAACAACTTTGTTTATACTTTGTTTACCCAGGAAAATCATCGTTAAGATTAAACATTTTTTCAAAAGAGAGCGAGGGACAAAGACAGACGCAACAACATAAACCATAAAATAAACAACATTCTCTGATACAAGTAGTAGTTTTAAATCCAATCCACTAATTTAAACCCATTTTTGCGACAAAGCACATATCCCTCACAGTTTTACTAAACTCAGCTTCATAGAAAAGGCTTTGGTACATTTAATGAACAGGAGGGGTAAAAATATGTTTGGCCTATTAAACAAGGTAAGACTGGCAGATTTTGAATACTGACTTTACAAACCTGGGGTCCTGAATAAGATCCGATCGGTTGCACATGGCATATGTGCCAAAATATTACTAGTGAGGCATTTTGCCTTAAGCAATGCGGCAATCATTGGTTCGCAGGTAATGTCTGGTTCGCAGGTAAACATCTGTATAGTTTGGGTCAAGCCACCAATAACACTAAAGTTGACCTCTGCATAAACTTTAGGAGTGTGTGATGTTGTGGAATGGACTTTTCTTTAACTCAGTTAGTCTCTGTTGGCTTGTTGGCAGTATATTTGTCCTTTTCTCTCAGGGTACAGCTATAATGTGCGAAACAAAACAAAAATGGCCATATTTCAATAAGAAACAGCCATTAAGTGCTACCATGATAGTCTAAAAGTGAAGATAAGCACTGGGGGTTAGGGTGATGGCTTCATTTTGACACATTGTGTGTTTGCACCTATAAATAATAATAATAATAATAGTTATAAAGCAAGTACATGTGCTTCCATTCACTTTGGACAGATGTTACCTTTTTTGGAGGTCGTGATGTAATTCTTACTTTGTGGATACAGCAGATTGAAACAAAGGCAGTCTTTTGGTTTCCCTTTTATTTCTTACAAATAGGCATTTTTTACACACCAGCATCCTGACTGAATTAATTTAAATTTGAATGTTATAGGAACAAATTACACTGTAATCTGATTAACGTAAGAGGTATTTTTTTTTCTCCAATAAACATGAATAAATGTATTTCTTTCAACCTAAGTAGGGGCTAAGCTTCCTTGTTTGTGATGAAAGCAAGTTTATACTCATTACAAGAGGTTTGTGTTTGCATTTGAACTTAAAAAGAAAAACAAACAAGCATAAATTAAAGCAAGAACTTTTATTAATTATAGCCGTTCCTTTAAAAAAAAAAACACTACTCCACATTCCCTGCAAAAATATTTTAATCAATTGGTTTATTATCCTTGTGTTAGGAGTTACACCCTCAGTCTGAAATCAAGACCAGTCTAGGTGTGAAAACTGAGACAGGGATGGAGAATCCAGTACCCTTTAGTTCTGGTCTGTTTAGTGTTCACAATGGCCTATTAAAGCTAAAACAAGAGTTGCAAATGTGATAGAAGGCTCGTTCATTGGTTAGGTGTGGTTAGCATCCAACCTACAACTTCACGTGGGCCTGCAGGGGAAACATAAAAACAAAGTTTGTTGTAGTGACTGCAAGCACGTCATGATGTTCCTCCTACCAACAGTTATTTATTCTCTCCGGAGGTCAAAAAGGTCTTAAAAGGCCGGAGAGAAATCGTTTTAAGGACTTGGTAGAAATTTTTATGAATAAATAAGAGCTTGAGTAAAAACCCAACATGGTGGTAGAACTGATTATCAGATAAAGACATTAAATATCCAAATTCATCACACTTTACATAGCTTCAGTCAACAGCAGTTGCTGTAACCATAATAATAGTATCAGCTTATGTGGAAGCCAAATGCAGGTTTTGATTTCGATACATTTTGGTTGCTTATGAATTCAATTAAACCTTCTTTGTTATATACAAAATGACTTGCACAGTATTCAAAAGTATAAAATTTGTTATAATTTGTCCAGGTCAGAATAATTATGGAGGGAAAAGATGAATGTTCACAGAGTGTTTCCTTTCTACAGCATACAGTTTTTGGATTTTTAACAGAAATAGATTCGCCTATAAAGTGCATGACTTTTACATTGATTTTATATACAGTAAATGGAGAACTCCAAGCACCCTTAACAAGAAAGTTCACCCTTAACTAGAACTAGTACCACGTTCAGTTCACACAGGGTGAAACTAAATAAATTCAGATTAAAAGTTCACCTAAAATCACTGTTGCTTTGATAGCTGCCTTCAAGTCTTCTGCCCTGTTGGGTCTGGTGTCTCTCAACCTCCTTGACAATTGTCCAAAGATTCTCAGTGGGGTTAAAGTTAGGCCAGTTTGCTGGTCAATCAAGCTCAGTAACACCATGGTCATTGAACCAGCTTTTGGTACCTTTGTCATAGTTGGCAGGTCCCAAGTCCTGCTGGAAAATGAAATGAGCATATCCATAAAGCTTTTTAGCAGAAGGAAGCATGTAGTTCTTTAATATCTCCTGGTAGATTGCTGCTGTGACTGTGGACTTTAGAAAACACGGTGGACCAACACCAGCAGGTGACATGGCACTTCAATTTATCACTGACTATGGAAACGTTACACTGGACTTCAAATAATGTGGATTCTGCACCTCTCTGCTCTTCCTTCAGACTCTGGGACCTTGATTTCCAAATGAAGTGCAAACTCTACTTTCATCTGAAAAGAGAACTTTGGACTTCTGAGCATCAGTCCAGTTCTTTTTCTCCTTAGCCTAGTTAAGACGCTTGTAGCCCATGTGTAGGATTCCCCCAAATTCTTGAAAGGATTTTGCTTGACAATCCTCTCGAGGCTGCTGTTATCCCTGATACTGGTGCACATATGCCTACCACATTTTTTCCTTCCACTCAACTATGAATATGCTTAGATCCAGCACTCTGTAAACAGTCAGCCTCTTTAGCAATGCCTGTGTCACTGACGGTCTACTGGACATCTGTCAAGTCAGCAGTCTCCCCCATGATTGTATAGGCTACTGACTCAGACAAAGATTACAAGAAATAAACTCTTGGGATATTTCAGAAAGTATTTATGAAATAAACCTAAAGACAAATCTACATCCCGTTGACATAATGCGCCTGGCAGCCTATTGAATATCTCATCTCATGGTGTTGGCAGCCTGGTGTTTGCCAGTTTTATCAAATGTATTAAATTTTTTTCTTATTTACTTATCCGTTCTCTTTCTTTCTTGTTCGCTAATATGGCCAAATTCTCAGTAAAGCTGCTCTCATTTATATATTTTCATAGTTTAGTTTTGAGAAAGCACTGAGTGAAATTCTGACTGAAATGGGGGCAATAAGGATGTTTTAATTGGAGGCACTTTCAGTACACTGCAGTGTTGGTGATCCTGTTTGCTAAAATCATGATTAAACTGGTACTGAAACAATGAATCAGATTAATCATGATTAATCCATTATTAAAATAACCCTCATCTAATTTAATAACAGTTAACTTGAATATAGACTCTAAAACATGCCATTTGCTGAAAGAACAACCCACTCAGAGCAGTAATTAGGCCAAAATTGTTCAAAAAATATAAACATTTTGCATTTAAAATGAAAAGTCTTATTTGTCTGTAAATATGCTCTATCCAGAACTCCTCAAGTGGCATAGCTTTAGCTTCACCTGGTTCATTTTTATTGTAAAAAGTATTAGAAGGTAACGAGGTGATAAGTTGGTCAAGTCTTCAGATATTTCTCAGAAGCAACTTTTACAGTACAACCTTGTTCTTGACATGGAAATGTTTCATTTAATTTTTTTACGGTAGCTGGATACACTACTCATTATCTGGGATCTATAGTATGTTTACTGTAAAACGATGGTTGTTTTGGGCTTTGTGAAATTATAGAACTGTGAATTATAGATCGAAACATTTTGACAATATCTGTGATAAGACACTAATGAAAGTGTAAATCTCAAAGCAGAAAGACATTACAGTTTTTTGTTTAATCAAATTTTAGGTATTTTGCCAATGAAAATATACAGAATTAATTAATATTCTGGAAGGCCTGTTCACTATAACATGCATTAAGTACAAGGAGAAGTGTTTAGCTGTGATTCTCTGTCATTCCTGGGTGCAGTGGAGGAATGACTTTGTCAATGGAGAGGTGAAGATTTCCAGCTCTCATGAGTCACAGGAAGAGTGCCTTGGTATGGCTGTGCTGGACATGACGAGGACAGCTAAGGAAAGACAGGGG
>JAHHUM010000488.1:0-86347 GCA_036173005.1 Crenichthys baileyi | reverse complement strand
TTTTTTTAAAAACTGTTTATCAACTGGGGTGCACATAGTGAGGAGGTCCCCTTTGAAATTATAACCCTTTAGAAAGGTTTTTTTACTGTCTCTGGATTTTTTTGAATGCTTTAATCTCCATTTTAAAAGATCCCCCTGAAATTTTTAGGATTTCAGTGAAAATTAAGTTACCTAAAAATTTTCTTTTTTTTATCCCCATCGTTTACATATTTCCCTTTTTCCCGGCCCCCCTTCACAAAATTTTCCAAAAAATTTTTACATCTCCTTCTAATTTTTTATTTTTTGCTTTGTTCTTTCCCCTTTTTAAAATTAGATTATTTTTAAAAACTATGAATGTCCTAACAGAATTTTCCCCGGGCATGAATCAAGGAGGGGACATTAACAGGGCCCCTTTTCAACTGGCGGGGGGCTATCCGAAAGGCGGTTTTTTAATTTTCAGGAAATGAACCCCCCTGAAATCTCCTAAAACCCCAGTACGTCTTTTTTATTCAGGAAAAATAAAAAAAGGAACCAGCAGAATCTTGCTATATTTTTTCAAAAGGGGGCTTAGTCCCCCAAAACCCACAACACAACAGCTCTCACCAGTTAGTTTTTTTGAATATTTCATGCCCTTTTTCACCCAATATGATGGTCGACTGGGGGTTATTTTAATGAGCCCCTTTGTTTTTAACACTTAATTTCTTTCCCCCTTCCCGGGGGAAAGGGTCCCAACCAAAATTTTATCCATTTCCCCTTTACGCGGAACTCCCTACCCGTTTCTGACCCCCTTACGGCGGAAAAATACCTACCCAAATTTGCTGTCCCCTTACGGTGAGAAAACTCCCAAACGACTGTTTTAAGAAACTTATTCCCACGCAATTTCTCACCTCTGAGTTTATTTTCAGTGACCCCTTTCGGACCCCAAGAGCCCACCGGGGGCGTCGAGTAAGAAATAACCCCCCCGGGCCTTTAAGGCGAATTCACCCATTTGGGTCTTTGGACCACCGTCCGGGGGCGGCCCTCCAGTAGGGGTTTCCCCGGCGTCGGGTTGATCCCCGGGATCCTTGGGTCACGAAAAAGTAGATAAGTTAGTTTACAAAACCGGTTTCGAAGGACCAAATTTAAAAGTTAGGTATTAATTACAATGCCGCTCAAAGGGAACCCCACATGAGTCTCTTTTAAATCTTCAGAAAAGATGGTGGGCCCCCTGGCATGCAACTAAAAAGTTTTGGGCCCCATCCTCTTTATTTATTTTTTTTGGGTTTTCACATCCCACATTTCCCAACAGTTTTTCCAACATTTGGGGGGTGTTTTGTTTTCCGGGTGTGTCTGTTTGTGTTGTGTGTATGTGGGATCAAAGGGTTAGGGGGCAGGTGTTTTGTTTTTAAAAAGAGGGGGAGGGGGGATTTTTTTACGGGCACCCACCGGATTTTTTGCTGATATTTGGGCAAACTAGTCCCCTCCCTGGGAAGGAAGAGTGAAAAAAATTTAAAAAATTTTTCCAAACCCAAACCCAACCTTATGGGGGGAAAAAAAGCCAGGGGGCTGACGTGCCACGGGGAACAGGTAAATAAAAAGGGTTTCCGGAATCAAAGGCATCAAAAGGGGGGGTTCCTTCTCCAAACCCCTGCGTTTTTGTAAAATAATGACGGGAAAAAGGGGGATGATTGTGTAAAATGTGCTTTAATTTAAGGATAATTTTGGGGTTTTTTCCACAGGGTAAAATTTTTTTGGAAAAAATTTAAATAGTTAAAAAAAATATTTTAAAATTTTTTTAAAAGGGAAACAGTTAAAGGGAAACGGAGATAAAAAAAAGGAAACTTTCGTTTTTTTAAAATGCCTTTTATAATTTGGGAAAAAGAAGGTAAAAGTAAAAAGGGGACTTTATAGAGGGGAAAAAGAAATTTTTAGGAAAGGAGTATAGTGCATTTTTCGGGAAGGAAGTGACGGACAACTGACTGACTGACTATAATTTTTCTGTGTCCCAAAATCAAACCCTATACTAAACTTTTTCTTCTGCTCTCCAACACACCACAGATATGGGTTTTTGAGTGCAAATCTACTTTTTTGATTCTGGATTTTAAAAACCCGGGCCCTTTCCCCTGGCTACCCACCAAACGCTTCTTAAAGCATGGCCTAAAAGAGGTTTGTCTGCTCCCTGCTTGTTTGCAAATGACAGTGGATTGGGCCCCAAAAACAAACCCCGAAGAATTTCGGGCCCCCAAACCCACTGAGATGGACAACGATCCATGCGGGTTTGCCAGAGCCAGAAGAGCTTACACTGAATTTATATTGAAAGCACACTTATGGGGGAAAGAAGAAGAAAAACCAGGCCGGAGCAAAGTTCTTTCTCTGGAAAATTTTAAAGTGGACACGGAAGGAGTAAATGTCCCAAAAACCAAACACCGGGAAAGGGGGCCTTTTTTTTTTTTTTTGGGACTGAAAAGAGGACGGTGTCCCAAAGCATTTCGAAAATCGACAGAGCGATTAAGAAACTTGGGGGAAAGGGACAAAACACACCACTTTTGGGCTAAAAATGTTTTCCTTTTTTTCTGCATCAAAGAACCCCTCTTTAAACCCGCTGCGCTTTAAACGCTTTTTTGGGACGTTGACAGATATAAGGGGGTTAAAAAATTATTTTGGGGTTAAAAAAGTATCTTAAAAGGGGGATAATTTACTCTTTTTGATTTTTTCCATTTAAAATTTTTTTAGAGAAAAAGTTTTTTTTAAATCGTGGAAATTGGGGGGCTTAAATTTCTATTTTTAAAAAATTTAAATTAAAAAAAGCAGAAAAAGATTACAACATCTAAAAAAACCACCCGAAATTCATGTGTTTCTAGGGTTATTTTTAAGGACAATCTCATAAGGAACATTTTTAAAACTCACATGCTGGGGGCCATGATGAGCCTAGGGGGTTTCTTCCTTCTATTGTTTTCTGTTTCGAGTTTGTATCCCAAAAAATCAAAATTGGGTAAAACCCCTCATTAAAACGGGCCCTTTATTTTTACTGCAGTTTCCTTATACACCCTCAAACCCAGTATTTTACAGTGGGGTGTTTTTTTCTTTTCCGAAGTTTTAATTTAACGCTTATGGAAAGTAAAAATTAATTTTTTTCACAGCCGCTGCGGGGAAAAAAGGTTAAAATTAGTTTTTTTTTTTTTTTCCCCTCTTCTGATTCTGCAGCGTGTTGTTTTAAAAACTGTCCCTTAATCAAGCCCCGAAAAAAACTATTGAAAGGTTGGTTCTGCATTTTTATTTTTTCCTCGGGGAAAAGGAAAGGAAATCTAATCAGTTCTGTTTTTTGCTAGAAAATTTTAAAACACTTTTTTTTTTTCTAAGATATCACCAGCTAAAAATTTTAAAACTTTTAAGAGTAATTGGTTTAGTTGAACACATTTTCCTTGGCAAAACAAAATTTTAAAATGAGAAGGAAAGGAAAATTTGGGGGTTTTTTTTTGAAGGGAAAAAATCTGATTGGGCAGTGGTTCCACACAAAAATTAAACTAATCTTATTTTTCCCTAAAAGACTGCTAAAAAGGGCTTTGAACTGGGAATTATTTCCCCCACGTCCAAAATTTTTTAAGGGATGTTTTATCCTTTATTTTAAAAAAAAGATCTGTGTTTTTTTTTGTTTTTTGGGCTTGGGGGTTTTTTTTTTGGGTAAAGTTTTTCCCGAAGCTTCTTATTACTGGGGTTTAAAGGGGCAAAAATGATCTGAGGTAAATTTTGGGGCTGTGAACTAGTAATTTTTTTTTTTAAAACTGTTATTGTCCAAGGGAGAAAAAATACACAAAAGGGCTAGGGGTATTAAACCAAACCTTCAATTTCTGCAGAAAGCCCAGCTTGGTTTTTCCCAAAGCAAAAAATACTCAACCTGGGGGTTCCTGGACTCCTGAAACCCCTGAGCCCCAGTTTTTGGGTCCCTAAAAAATTTTAATACTTAATTAAAAGTAAACCCCTTTTCCCATTAAAACAGATCTAAGCCAATGATTATTCCAGGCATTTTTTTGGGTTTGAAATGCAATTAAATTTAAAATTTCTAAAATCCTGGGGAACCAGATTTGGGGGTGAAAAATTTTTTTTTGGGCCAAGGGTGGATTCTTATAAAGGGAAAAAAGAGAAATAAAATCCCTTTTTTTTTAGGAAAAGAAAAGAATAAAGGCTCTCACAACCCCTTAAGAAAGGGTGGTCGGCCCCCAAACTACAGTCCCCCTTGTTTTTATTTCTTTTGGGGTTTTAAAATTAAAAATACTTGGGGGTTAACAAAGGTACCAAGGGGGGTTTCGATTTCTAAAGGAATAAAATATTTACACTTTAAAAAGCATTTAGATAAATTAAAGAGGGGGTTTTAGTAAAAATTTTTCTCCCCAACTCCAAAATTTAAAAAAGCCCAAATTAAAAAAAATGATGTTGGTTTTCCTTTTGAAACTTTTTGTGGGAACAAAATTCCAATTTTGGGGGTCAAGCTTCTTAAACTTTTAAATTTTTGGTTAAATTTAATACTGCCGTTTTTTTTTGGTTTTTGGGTTTTAAAAGCAAGCCACAAAAAAAAAAAAGAAAAAAAAAATTCAATTCCCGCTTTAAAATTTTTTGTTTTGCATTTAACCTGAGGGAGGGAAATTCTTGAATACAGCTGGGGTAAATTTAGTAAAAAAAAAAAGAGAAATAAAATAACTCTCAGGGCTTTTAGTTTTTTATTAAATTTCAGGGGTTACAGGGATAAAGAATTGACAAAAGGTTTTTTAAGGGTCGTAAAATTTGGGTTCATGTTAGAGAAAAATGTTGCTGTTTGGGTTCAGATATTTTTAGATCTCTTTGGGGTATGTGCACCTTTATTTTTAAAAAAAGGTCCCGAAGGTGTCGAATAAAATTGAAACCCAAATTTCAGCTTAAGAGATATTGGGTGAGAAAAAAATATTTTGAAAAGAGATTGTTTTAAAAATTTTCTTTAATTCTTGAAGCTTCAAATTTTGGGCCCTTTGTCGTCTTTGATGTTTCGTCTTTTTTTTGTTGGCTGAATGTTGTGTAAAGTGTTTTCATGACATAAAAAAAGCATGTTTAGAATAATGTTTCTAAAACCCAGATTTTATTAAAAAAAAATTTAGTTTTTTAGGGAAAATTTAAAAGGGAGCTCGGTTTTTTTAGGTAGGTGTGTTAACAGATTTGCAGGTTAAGGTACACTAAGATGGGGGGAAATGAAGAAACTGGGGGTCCGCCCTAGGCTGCCCATAAGAGGTTTGTTTTTGCCCCGACTCTTCCCACCTACCAGGGTTTTTTCATGTCTTTTTTTTTCATGGTAACGCTCAGTCCCTTCCCCTTCCTGAGTTTTTAAAAACTGTTTAAGAGACAATAAATCAAAGGCTTGTAGTGATTATTGCCTTAAAAGTGTTTTTTTTTATAAAATTAAGGATGTACATGGGCATTTAAAAATTTATGTTTTTTTTACTATTAAAAGGTTAATGATATAGTTTTAAACTAATTTGAAAAATTATTTTGCATGCAGGATCATTGGTGATTTATTAGGTTTTAAAGTTTTACCTGGTGCCATTAAGCTAGCTGACAGTTCAAGATATGCTAAAAGGGAGGGAATATTTTTTTTTAAAGACTCTGAGTGATGACTTCATACTTGGGGAGAATTATTTATTAGATTTTAAACTTTTTAAATTTAATGCATCACAATTACATTAGATGTCATTAAATCTAATACTCCATCTTCAAAACAAACAAAACAGGATGATATGCGACTTATTTCTAAGTGCGACATTGATGTACTTGGGGAAAACAACTGGGAAATTTTGCGTTTTTTTTGTTATGGAGCTGAATTATGGTTCCCAAAAACTGGATTTATTTTTTTATGTTGCTTTTGGTAAATTTTATTTGTGTCAACCTTTTTTCAGAATTCATTTCTGTGGGTTTTTTTTAAAGGTGATCCTGGTTACTAGAAGTTTTTTATACTTTTTTTTTCTGATTGGTTCGCATGGGTTTTGGGCCCCGGGCCCAAAGAGGGGAATGTCAGAAAAAAGAATGAAAAAACATGGAAAATTACAAATGTTTTAGCACTCGTGGGAAAAAAGGGTAGCTCATACCCCCGTGAGGACTTAGTGATAATGCGAAAGAGACTTTGGGGGGACTTTGTTTATAAAAAATGGTGCATAGCTCCCTAAGCCCCAAATCCATTCTGAAAACCTGTCTGAAAGTATGGTGTTGATTCTTTTGTGAAATTTTACATCTCCACAGATTAGAACCATTTTTGAAATTTTCTTTGGGTATTCTGAAAATATGAAAAAATGACCCCTTTATCAGGGCCCTTTCCTCAAACCATCATATGTCACATTTTTTAATATTCAGAATATTTAGTTGATGATCACTGTGTTGGGAAACCATGGGTTTTAACATTAAAAAACCGGTATACACTTTTCTGGGGTTTTTTAAAAAAATTGCATTTTTAAAAGACTTTTAGCACAACTTCAGAAGGGGGGGAAAAGGGGGGGAACAGCGTCTTCCCATGATGCCACTGGCGTATAAAACACCCCCTTTCCCAAAGGCCCGATCTCTTTTTCCATCCCGGGAAATCTGCTGAGAGGCTGGCCGGAGAGACAAAAGGGGCGCTAATGTCTTTTGCTGGCAAAAAACATAATCTCTTTAAACTGGGTTTTCCCAAAGTCCCCCATAGGATTTACCGATCATAATGCAAAGATAAGTATGAGTGAATAACTGTTTGTGTACCCAGTATTCATTCAGAAAACGGATTAAGGTACACGCCTGGCTTGACTCTCTCTCCGGGGCCTGCTGAAGCAACGGTGTCCCCAAAAACCCCCAGCAAGACCGCTGTCTCTACACCCGAGTGAAGCGGTTTTTCCCTTGCCTGAAAAAGGACAGGGAGTAGCCGCATCACCGGTAACGTGCAGTTTTGGCTGGCCGACAGAACGGGCCGCCACCCCAACTTCGTTAGTTAGCCAAGGCTACCGATTGTTGACTCTGGACGTTTCTTCAAACTTCGCCCTTGGACAACGTTTCCTCACCACGGTTCATGAGGTTAATTTTGGGCAGAATAAAACATTTAGGATAAATGATCAAAAAGGGTTTTTCATTTTTTTGAAGTTTGGTTTTGTTTTTGGGGAAGCTGCTATCTTAGGCTAGCAGGCTATCTGCAGCACAGGGGGTTTAGTTTTTTTTCTGTGTTTTTGGTTTTTTAAAGTTAAGACAAACTTTATTTAAAGGGTGATTTTAAACACAGAAGATTGCTCATAACGCGCCGTCCGCGCTTATGCATTTTAACCCTTTTATTGATGGTATTTTTAAAGGTGTGTGTTTAATTCTGGTGCTAAGCTATCAGTCTCCTTTGTTAGCTTAACTGCTAACAGCCTAGGCCACGTGCTTGCTGCTAAAGAATATTTACCCAGAACGGTTTAGTTTTCAATCCAGTAAATAATGTCCCTTACATCATTTTACTAAATTTGATAACTAAGTAAACACCATTAAGCCCCATTTCTCCGGAAAGATTTGGTTCCTTTCAAAGATATTTCTTTAAATAATTTACCGTTACCTTTAATAATATTTCTTTAAATATTATTTCAGTAAATTAAGTCAGCTAATGAGACACCATTGAGAATTAGTCATCCAGAAGGTTGGTTTTATTCAGCAGATCATTCTTTAAAACATTATTTTATTAAAATAATATTTTATCTGATCTTGCATTGTAAATGGTCGTCTAACGTTTGCTGATTGTTGCCTAAGTCGGTTCCAAGACTAACTTAACTTCATTTCCAGATTCTTCAAGATAATCCTTGGTTCTCAGACATAATTAACATTGCATGGTAATGTTTCATCACTCTTTTGGCCATGATTTTCAATCATCTTTAATCAACTTGTTTATATTGTACATAGCCCATTAGTCTTCCCTATTCTTTAATTCTGCTTGGTAGTTTAGTTGGATTGTTTTAGCATAGTAAAGAGTTTGTTGATTGAAATATGTTTGACTTTGAGTTGACTTATTTTTGTTAATAAATTCTTGTATTTTAAGAAATTGTGTGAATTCATTCCATGTGTGTGCAGAGTTTATGCTGTTCAATAATGTCAGAGCTTGGCTCACACCTTTCAACTTTGTCCTAATACCATCGCCTTACTGGGCTGGTATTCACAGGACAACCCTTAACAGACCGAAATATTATTTGATAAAATATTAATATTAAATAATATTGTCAGATTAATAATCACAACTGCTAGTATACTAGGTGGAGTGAGAAGATTAATTATTTTTGATTTTGCTGGATGTTTTGATGAAGTTCATGTAATTAAGCACCTAGGCTTGAGAATTGGACTTTGAAATTAAAAATTAGCCAAGGGTTGTGAAGGTTCTGCTTATTGTTTTCATTTACGATCGAGACTTTTGAAGCGCTGTTTGACAGGTCTCCTAGTTTGGGCATGGGGATATTGCTAAGATTTCTGCCTTCCACATCTTTGTGTGAAGAGAGGATGTTGTTTTCCTGTCAAAACCTGTCCACTGTGCTTTTTCAAGTTTCACAGATTGCGAAAGCTGCATTGCTGAAAACAGCCACTCCCAAACTCCACTCCTTGATTCCAGGAGAACACTTGAAGTCCAGATGCTGGGATGGCCCATATCAGATCCTACACCGTTGTCAAGGTAGCAGAATGTGACACCTGGGTCTATGCTACACTGTTCATGGGAACACCACCTGAGCAGCATCCTGGTTCTGAACCTCCTACCTACAGGGGCTTCCTACGACCACCCACCAGTACTATTTTGGTAACAGGGTAGCTTGAAGCACAGAAGCCACTCTGGAGAGGCAGCAGGATTTTTAAATTTTGTTTAAGATTTGTTTCCTTTGAAAAAAAAAAAAAACAGTTTGCTTTCAGTACCAGAAGAAAGGACATTCCACTTCAAGGTCACGATGCAGCTATATGGAAGATGATCTGTTCTGATGCTGATGATTGGTATTTCAAGTTTTTATTAATCCTGTGTTTATTTGGGAAAAGGTACAGCAACGACAATTTGTGACTAATCTGAGTAATTACGCAAATAATACTCAACAGCTGATTTGAAGAGGGATTTATCACTTGATGCATCCAACTGTGAGAAAGATAAGAAATGACAGTTGCTATGTTTGTTGTTTGATTCCACGTGCTATTAATGATCAACCATTTTGGTCCCTGTTCCTATTGAAACTGCTTCTATTCTAACTACTTTTTTTCCAGATTGGCAACATAACCAGCTGGTGGAGGTTATTAATCTTGGGTGATGGTTTTGCAGAATTTTCCTTTTAGTTGTAATTATCTTGTAATCAGAAGAAAGGAGTGTTGTGGGAAAATTATTTTTCATGCTCTGAGCTTCCATTTACCTCTCTCCTCTGACCTCTGTGTTTTGTTACCATAGAGGAGTTGGTCTGTAAAACACATCCTGGAGGGTTGTGTCTGAGGAAGAGCAGATGGGTGTCCTCATAAATAACATTGTTACCTCTGACCCCAGGTGGGGTCTAGAGAACCATGTCTCCAAACTCTTTTAAGTTGAGGTAACACCCACATACTGTTTAAATACTGTCTGTAAACTGTGCTCTGGGGCTCTGCTTCACTGACTTGTATAAATAACTGAATCTGACTGCACTGTTCAATGATTAGGATTAATTGTAATGTGTGTACCTGACTTTTGGGAAGTGCCTCGAGACAACATGTGTTGTGAATTGGCGCTATATAAATAAAACTCAATTCAATAAATTCTTATAGTGAATGAAAATATGGTTTAGAAAAAAGGTATTCAAAAATACTAATTTCTTTGATCAGCTCTAATTCAAAATGTAAAACTTGTAAGACTGTATAGATCCCAACCTCAGTTAAACCTGAACTGGATTGTGGAACTTTTATTTTATTTAAAAAAAAAAAGATGATTTCAGTACTTTCTTTCACATATAGACCATCTTAGATACCGTCAAGCACAGAAGCTGCAGAAAGAAAAATGTTAAGATGGATCTTTTGCACCGGACATGCACAATATGTTTACACAAACTGAATAAAATGCTTCACAAACCACAATGCAATTGAAATAACCCTTTATTAGTTTGCAACTTCAACTCCTTTGTATTAATTTATTAACTGTGGCCCCGAACACGTCTATTAAAACAACCTACACTGCCAATCAATGACCCTCATGCATTTTTTTTTTCTCAAACATCCCTGATTTTAAAAATCACACCAGCTTACCCACAGCTAAGGTTCATTTCTGTTATGTCTCGCCACACTTTAACGTAAAATGCCTCACAAGTGTCAATGGCAAGAGTTGACACATGAAATGACACACCACATGATGTTAATAATGTGGTCACTCAAAATGGGTTTCAGTTTCAGTCAAGAAATGTTATGATGGTCACCATTAAAACCAGTAAGCATTTTATGCCCTGATATGGACTGTTCTGTTTGTTGGCTTATGTCCTAATATGCTGTCTGTTTTTTTGTTCGATAGAGAAACACCAAAAAACTTTTTAATCCCAACACATTTAGTACATGTACCTTAAGCACCTTTTTCAGTTCCTCATCCTTTTATCACCACTAGTAGTACTGTATTTGCTGTATAGTTGGCTGCATTTTGTTCAATGCAGAAAAGAACAAATCATCAGCAGATGCAAGGAGAGAGCTGTCACTATGCAGTGAAAACAAGCAGCTCCTAAAATGACGAAGGCCCGCTGATGGTTGGATCACTGCTCGTCTCCCACAGCCAAACCGCATGCGGCAGGTAGTGAGCATGCAATCGTGCAACTATAATTGGCCACAATTAATGCTCTAATAACACAGCCATCACCTCCTGGCCCTGTTGAGGAGTACCTGTTTCTGCTTTAAAACAAAAAAACAAGTACAAAGCTATGAGAGAGTAGAGCGAGAGTAACACGTGAAGACAGAATGAAAGAAAGAAAGGCCAGGCCACTGTGAAGAAGACAGTCAGTGAACAAAACCACTTCACCTTGTGTGAGACAAGCTCCGATTGGCAATGCTTCATCCGGCCTCTATTATACTGATTAATTAGAGCTTTACAATTTCCTTGTTTGAAGTGTTAGAAAATGACAATGGAGGTGATGTGAAAAGCTTTAATGCAGAGCCTTATAGCGTAAAGAAAATCCAAGACCTTAATCCTGAACTACCCTGTGCTCTCTTTGATAATGGTGAAGAGAGACTGTGAAGAAATAAAGATAATAGTTTAAAAAAAAGTAGAAAAATATGTTGTCTTCTGCTTAACTCCTTCAAATTTTAAACCCACCCCCCCCCCCCCCCCCCCCCCCCCACCCCACCCCACCCCCCAATACCCATTGCCCTCTTTTATTTGTCAAACTTTTTTTTATTTAATGCCATCTGGCCATCTCATCTCACCCACCATAAAAAAAGAAAACTAATTTATGTTCCGAGTCCTCAGTGTGATGAATAGTGCAGGTCCAGGTGCTACTGGTGTAAAAAAAGAAAAAGAAAGGAAAGGTGGAGAAGGGCGGTGTGTGTGTGTGTTTGTGTCTTTTTGTGTGTGTGTGTGTGTGTGTGTGAGTAAGTGAGTGAGAGAGAGAGAGAGAGAGACAGTGACTGATAGAAAAAAATAAACAGTCAGGGAAAAGAAAAAATGTACTTGTTTGCTAATTATGACAAAGTTGTTATAAGGTACTCTCATTTTTGGGTACAGAGATTTGGTTTTTGTATAGACATCAATATACATTTCATAAACATCCTGTGGTGAAAAGGCCTACGCTAAGTTGCAGCTTTGTAAGTTAACACAAATCTGTAAAGGTTTTATGGGTCTGGTTGGCTTGCAAGATGGTAAGTATTGAATTATTTCTTGATTTCTGCGACTCTTTCTGACAGCTTCTGACAATAAGATATTTTTTTATGCTTTTGCAATTTAAGTCAGTTCTCCCACTCAAAATTCTACACAAAACGTTTTTGTGCATGGAGTGGAGAAGAAAAACAACACAAAAAGAATTTGCACTTGCCCTTTATACTTTTTATATTAGTTGGCAAGCAATGAGATTTTTAGTTTCACCTCAGCCACTTAAATACATGATAGCAATATTCAAAACATTTTCTTTAAATAATGTGTCCTGCATTCACTATCTTTAAGATGATTGTTTATTCATTGTTATTATTCATTCTTAAGACATTAAAGGTTTTATGTGACAGACCAACACACAGTAACTTAGAACTTTGAAGTAGAAGGAAAAGGATACATAGTTTAAAAGTGTTTCCAAATAAATTTATAAGAACCATAGCCTCCATATGTGTTCAGCTCTCTGTACTCTAATACCCCTAGATAAAACCCAATGCCATGGTCTTCTCTCTAGCTGCAGAATTACAGTCATGTCTTTGACAAGATGCCATCAAGGTTAACTAGCCATTCTTTTGAAAAAGAATCTACATATATATTTTATAATGAACTTGAAACTTAGTATTATTTACATTATATTTTTAGAATTTTGTGGTATTTATTCATAATTATTGTTATGTTGGGTGATCTGATATGCACTTGTTACCATAACATTCTGGTAAAGAAACACGGCACAGTTTATAATCAGATAAGCATATCAAGTGAACATAAAACCTGTTTTAATGCTGAAGCTACATATAGATCTAATTTAGATTTGAGTCAATGATACATCTTTACATAGCCACAATTTAGATGTGTATGATTTGTCTAGGTTTAGACCAAGCAAAACTGCCTATTCTAAACTGAGAAATTTATAAGGTCCACAAAAACATCTATAAATCATGGATGCCAAAAATAATAAAACAAAAGTGAAAGAAAGCTTCATTTAATTTATAATTATAAAATAATTTAATCCATTTCTCAGTTTTGATATTGCAGTATTAATATAAATGTGTGGAAAATGATCTACTTTACCTGTAGGCAAAATATTGTGAGACTTGGGTTAAGTATTAGGTAATATTTGCATATTTATTGATGGAAACATGCATTTTAATCTAAACTATTGTTGAACAACAAAGCTGTACAGGAGGTGTACTGACAGCAAAGTGTTTTTTTTTATATATCAGAGATGTAGATCAATTTGTTTCCATAATAAAAATGTAAACCCAGCAAGAATCACAATTTCCACCAGAACTATTACACTTGTTGGTAACACAGAGGTCGCCCAGGCTGACCAGAATTTGAATAAAACAATCATATTAAATAATAATAATTATAAATATATAAAAATATATAAAATTGTGTATCGTTTGCGCATAAAGGGGCATCCGGGTAAATATTTTAGACATTTAAGCACTGCATCAGTGATCTGGAGGTCCCGGGCCTAAGCTTGCCTTTTGACACTTTTTTTCCACAAACCTTGTCTAAAACAGGTATACATTTAGACTTCAAAACCAATTCTAGACATTAAAAATAAATCCCCCTTTTAAATCCAATTATTATGAAATTTTGCCAAGATGTCATTGAACAATTTAGACATTGCCAAGTTGTATTTAAACAAAAAAATGCTCACTGGGGTGTTGATGTGTCCCTCCGTTGGTAGCACACTCAACCTCGGCCAAAAGGGTCTATGTTTAGATCTCTCATTACTGTCTAAAAAAATAAACACTATGGCAAAGCAACTTGTTCTTAAAACATATGGCAAACATCTATTAAACAAGATTATTAATCGAATTAAAGTTAAAAAAATTTTTAAAAGGGGACATATGGGGGACATATGCTTTTTAATCCTTCCTTTTCACACTTAAATGATTCAGTTGTGATTTATATAAAGTGGAACTGCAACGCTTTGGTCTGAATTCTTTTTTATTAAGCTTCCACAGGCTCCTCTTTTAACCCTGTTCTGAGGTGCGTCTTCACACCCCGCCCCCCCACCAAGTCGAAGAGCGTTCCACTTCAACCTGTTCGGCCATTTTTGTAGTTTGATAACAGAGATACAATTATGTAGCGGGGCATAAACAACACAAAAACAACGGAAAGCTGTTTATATAATAATGTTATTCAAAACACAGAACGGTTCTGTCCTGAGGGAGCTAAAACAGCACACAGCGCTAACATGAGCAGAAGGCAGGATGCTACTGCTATCAAAAAAATGGCCAGGACGTCATATCAATACCACTTTGCTCTGTCTGTCGTTTCCATAGACAGAAGGAACTGACTATCACTGACTATTAACCAGATGAAGTCTTTTAGCAAATCCTTCTTGATACTGGTGGAGGTTGCAGAAAGCACTTGTCTTGAAGTGCTTATGCAAATGAAGAGGATTTTCCCCACTGATGTGGAAACACGTCCATAAAATCTAAACTTTAACCAGGCACTTCGAAGAGGTTCTGATGCTGGGAAATGGTGTAGTGAATTGTGTGGGTTAATACATCCAACAACCGAACATTTAGACTTATCTACTTGCAGCTTCAGGATACTTGAGCATGGACTACAAAATCGCAGTGAGACACAAAAATTGAGGAAACGTCGGAAGTCAATGACCTTTTTCAGGAGTTCCGTAGAAAATACTGTGACTTAATAGTTCAAAAAACGTAATAAGGAATAGTGAAAACTGAAGAGCTTGAAAAACATGACCCAAATTTAATATAAAAATATCTACGCAGCACCTGGAGGGACTAAATACAACTTTTCTGCACTCCTACAGACTCCAAGTATACAACAACATGTATTTAAGTGCTAAAAAGTGGATTTTGCATGATATGTTCCCTTTAAGCCTACTTCTACTTCAACAATGCTTTCTTGCATTTTTTGCAAGATTGACAGATTTTTATGTGGACCTTATGAATTGAATTTGGTTTATTACACACAGTGTAGACTTATGGAGACTGATAAAACTCTGTGTTGGAGAGCTGGTGGCATGTAAACGATGCACAGCCAGGTACCTGAAGGGCACAGGTTGCCATTGTGACAACATATGTATATAATCACATGATCGTTTTTCAGTGCAATCATATAGACACACGTTCATTTACTAGGATGCATAGTGGTGATGGATAATAAGCACACACGTTTGACACTGTGTGTGTGTGCATGTGTGTGGGGGTGTGTGTGTGCGTGATTGAGCCTAGTAGCTCATCAGTGTCAGGCCTGAAAAGGTTCTGGGATGAATGAGAGCAGAGAATCAAAGAGAGATTACACGTCTGACCATGTATCATTCTCGATATATTGAACGCAGTCTTTGTGGAGATGGGGGCCGCTTATAAAAAGTGGCATTGTGCAGTGGCTGAAAGAGCGTGTGGGCTCAACTCCATGACTAATCTGTCCCCTCGCATTATTTTATTCAATCTTCCCCGACTTTATGTCTTCGACATTTTGCTACACTCAGTAACTTTGAGTTGAATGGACAATTTTAAAGATTTTTAAAAGGCATTTGCTCAGGCCCGTGTGCTGAGAGAACAAAAAAAGAGACCATCTCTTTGTTTCAGTGCATAACTTATGACTAAATGCGGGCAGGGTAAAGTCTTGAGCACATTCTTTTTTAGACTCAATATTCAAAAGAGTATTGAAATTCTAAAGGGGAGTATTTGATAAAACATAAAAGAATTTCCTTCCTTTTTCTAGCTTCTATAACCCACTTCACCCTCTGAACTCACTTAGGTAAAGCCCACCCGCACTCACTGGCACATTAACGTTCACTGAAACAATTCAGTTTGCCCATTTCCCTTCTCTTCTATGTTCACTATCCTTTCAGAAAAAGCATCTCACATGTGACAGTCATGACAAAACAAATCCATGCTCCTGCAAAGGCCAGTGCACAGCATGCACAGATGTTTAAACTGTTGCAAGCGCGTGGGAAAATGTTGTTTCTAGAAGAAAGCCTATTTTCTTAAATGCTAATTCTTGCCTTTTTTAGTAATCACATTTTAAAAGCAGTAATCACATTTTAAAGGCAGGTATCGAAAAAATATTATTTTAATAAAATAATGTTTTAAAGAATGATCTGCTGAATAAAACCAACCTTCTGTTATGATTCTGGCACGTCTGCTCTACTCTGTCTCTCTGGCTGCAATCAGCAGATGAGATGCACCTGGTGACTGCTGCAGTACAGTGCAATCTGTGGCATTCCAAGCACCTGTGTCTTCCCTGATATATACTGACTCTGACAAGCAGACGGTGCCAGATTTTTGAAAGCCATCGTATGAGTAGATATCCAGCGTTCCTTCCTGTCTGATCATTGTTTTTTGACCTTGCCTTGCTTCGTGGATCTTGCTTCTCTGCCTGCTCCTTGTCGGACTGTTTGGATTTTGGTTTTCGATCCTGTTTCCTGCATCTGGTTCATGCCTCTGCCTGCCCCTTGCCTGACGTCTCTTGTTCCGATCATTGACCCAGTTTCTGTCCCTGGATTATTGAATCAGCCTAGCCCTTGGATTATTCAGCCTAAAGTCACCTGCCTCTCTTACCTGCGCTGTAGAGATCCCTGCCTGCTACCCACTGAGGTTTCCCCTCTGGGTTTCAAGTTCTATCCAAGACAACAGCAGTGATCCCGAGAAGCTGTGTGGAGTTTAACCTGAGTGACACTTTCCTGTGGCTGAATAAACCTTTTAATCTTTCAGTTCTGTGTCTGGCTGAATCTTGGGTCCGCCTTTTTCTGACTCGTAATACCTTCTGGATGACCAATTCTCAACGGTGTCTCATTAGCTGCCTTTATTTATTAAAATAATATTTAAAGAATTATTATTTAGGAAATAGTAAAATATTTAAGGAAATATTTTGAAAAAGAACCAAATCTTTCTGGAGAAATGGGGCTTAATGGTGTTTACTTAGTTATCAAGTTTAGCAAAACAATGTTTAGGGAAATATTTTACTGGATTGAAAACTAGCAACCTTTTTGGGTAAATGATCTAAGTAGGCAAGCATGTGTTCTTAGCTGTTAACAGTTAAAGCTAACAAAAGAAGTGTATAGCTTACCATCAGAATCAAACACACACCTTTTAAAATACAGTTAATAAAAGGGCTAAAATGCAAGCACGGACGGCGCGTTTTGATCAGTCTTCTGTGTTTAAAATCACCCTTCAAGTAAAGTTTGTCTTAACTTTAAAAACACACAAACACAGAACACAAAACTGAGCACGTGCTGAGCAGATAGCCTGCTAGCACTAAGATAGCTGAGTTCAACACAAACAAAACCAAACTTCATAAAATGAAAAATGTTTAGATTATTTCATTCTAAACTACTTATACCACTCTGCCCAAACCTAACCTCGTATGTGAACCGTGCTGAGGAAAAGTTGTCCAGGCGACGACGAAGTTTGAAGAAAGCTCTGTGAACAAAAGATTAGCTTCAGCTAATCTCCGTAGCTGTTGGGTGGGGCGCCTCGCTCTGTCCGCCAACCAAACTGCACAGTTACTGCCGTAACCACGGTGATGCGTCCCGTAGTCCTTCCTTTGGGAAACTGCTTCCCTCGGCTTGCTGGGAACTCTCTGGAAACAGTTTGCTTCTGTAGATCTCAGAGGGAAAGTCAAGCAACTCTTGTACCTTAATTACCCCTTTTCATGAATGAATACCGGATACTCAAACAGCAATTCATTCGTACTTAACCTAGTGCATATGACCGCGTGATCTTATGACACCCTTGGATCCAGTTTGAAGAGTTATGTCTGTTTGCCTGCAAAGAGACATTAGCGCGCTGTGTCCCTCCTGGCCGGTCATCACCGGTGTTGAAGAGATTGATTCATTGGAAAGGCGGGGGTTTTATATGGACAGTGGCATCACGGGAAGTCCGCTGATACCCCCCCTAAGTTGTGCTGGAAGTAGGTTAATGCGATTTATTTTGAAAGTTCCAGAAAAGTTTGTACTGGCCTTTCATTTTGTACCCATGGCTGGGTCCCAACACTCTTAACCTAGCAACGGAGAGAGGAAAATTGGCTACAGATCACTTTTCTTTTAGCTCCAATCCTTAGAGGTACCCTCTCCCAGTCGAAGAAGTTTACCACCTGAAAGAAATGCAAATGTTTTTCAGGTACAGTTTATTTACATATGATTTCTAAGTATTTCACTCAGTTATTTTTTTCCTGTTAGAGAGGAGATTACATTGATTAGCACGTGGATAAATCTTATTAATGAGTACACCTTAGTGCACAGTTCACTTACATAGTAAAACATGTCAGTATATCCCTGTCTCTCATCCAAACTATGAGCTGCATTGATGACGTCCACTGTTAGAATCAGCTACAATGTAAAAAGCTTTTTAACATTAAGTTTCTCCACCATCATTACTAACAGCAATTATGTGAACATGTGCGTGCATTAACTGTCTGTACAAAACAATAGTATGTGTGGGGCAAGCTCAGAATCATTGAGTCGTCACACTGTAGAGAGCTGTTTGGCTAAGCAGAATTTCTCTGCAACCAAGGTTGTAAACAAGCTCTCCTGTTGCTCTGCAGGTCGTGTGCATGTGCAAGCAACTACACACATTCAACAACTAATGTCAGTGTACGTAAACACAAATGGCACATGCAGCTGGTATCCGCTCTTGTCCGAGTTTGTTCAGCGGAAGACCCCGGAATGCAGACAAGCAGACAGCATGACGGTAAGTAATAGATTTAATCTTAGAAAAACAAAAGCTCAGTCAATCACTAGAGGAGGCAGGAACAAAACAATGAACAGGCAGGCAAGACAGGCATGGCATGATCCTTAATGTTTCCACAAAGCATGAACAGAACAGAGGTGTATATATGGAGCAAGAACCAGGTGAAACAAGGAGACTGAATGCTAGGTGCAGATGAACCAAATAAAGTTAATTGACAGACAGGAGAGAACAAAACGTGGCTGGAGCAAAACAAAGACTCTTGAATACAAACTAATAGAAACACAACTAGTAAACCATGAAACTAAAGCATAACCAGATCCAAAAAATCTACCTTAACAAAACATGAACTAGAAGACAAAAACTAAAGCATGACCAGGAAAATAATAAACAAAAGCATGATTCAAAACCTATCAAGAATATTAATAATAAGAAGAACCCAAAAACACCCGCAAATCATGACAGCTCTTCAAAGATCACGTCTGTGCAACACGCAACACCACAAAGCAAAACCAAAAAACAACGTTAGCTCTTTCTCCAGTAAAAAAAACATGGTTATTAATGTTGAAACAATGACAATGATTTTTTTTATGATTTAACTCTGACACTGAATGCCAGTTGGAAACTATTGCTAGCTTAACTACAGACTACTAACTACCAACTATTGGGTTCACTACGAAGCTAAAAATTATACACAACTTTTCTTCAAAAAATAAAATCTGATATTTAACAAAGCAAATGTAAATAGCTACACAGTAGAGACATCTTTGGCTTATAGTTTGGAAATCCTAATGGAAATTACTAAAAGAAAGTCTTGCGTTTTCTCTGGTAGTTATGATGTCTTTTTTATGAGTTAGAACACATACAGGGTGACCACTGTCCTCTGGGTTCTAGCTGTGGCTCTGTAACCAAACAGAAGATGCACTGCGCGTTACTCCACACACAGAGGCAGCAGTACTGTACTGCCCAAAGATTTGAAAATCAGCGACTTGTGCGCGGTCAAGACTGATTGCAGATACTTTAAAAATAGGCAAATATTGTCCAATTTATCATCAAGCCGAAGAAATCGGTCAGCCTATACTCATTGTTAACTAGAACGAAAATTTAATTTGTTATGAGCCAGACTGCTGTTCTATGTTTCACAAACATCAGCAGCTGTCCAGAAAAACCTGAAGCATTCAAAACATCTCTGGTGAGTAGGATACTTATACAATGTCATGTTATTTTTTATTTTATTACACTTCAAAGCTAAAATGTGTACAGTGCTATTGAAAAGTATATGTTTCTTTACACAGTGTACTTTTTGTCACGTCAGATTATCAAACAAATTTTAATTTTAGACAAAGTTAACATGTGTAAATACCAAAATCTTTTTTCAAATGATAACCTCATTTATAAAAGGAAAAGAAACATACCTGGGTCAATGTGACAAAGTAATCTCAAACACCTCTTAACTCCATTTAAGTGTGATTAACCACATTTTTGGAAATCTGAGTTAGTTCCACTAGTGACCCCCAGGCCTGATTACTGCCTTGCCTATAAAAAGAAAAAAAAAATCAGTTAAATAAAACCCATCTGACAACATGAAGTAGGCTTAAAGATCTCAACTTATTATGCCTCAATCTACAAAAACAAAAGAATAGCTAAAAAAGTCATTGGAAAAGGTTTTAAAGCAATTTCTAAGGCTTTGGGACTCGAGTGAGCCACAGTTAGAGTTGGTAGCCGCAAATAGAGAAAACACAGAACAGCGGTGCATCTTCCCAGAAGTGGCTGGCTTACCATAATTGCTTCAAAAGCCCAGCCACGACTCATCCAGGAGATCATGGAAAGACCCAGTGCAACATTAGAAGTACTCGGGCCTAAGTTCCTTTAGTTAAGATCAATGTATATAATTTAACAATAAGAAAGAGAGTGGGCAAGAAACTGGCAAAAGGGAACACAAAGGCCAATCTAACATTTGCAAAAAAAAAAAAAGAAAAGAAAAAAACATCTTGAAGACATCCAAGACCTTTAGGAAAATATTCTGTGAACTGAAGAGGCAAAAGTGGATTTTATTTTTAAAATTTGTATCCCATTGCATCTGACATAAAACTAACACAGCATTTCAGAAAAATAATATAATGATCTGGGGCTGCTTTGCTGCTTCAGGACCTGGATGTCTTACCCTAATTGAGGGAACCATACATTTTGCTCTGTACCAGAAAATCGAACAGGTTCCTGAATGTTTTAGAGTAGCCTGGTCAAAATCTTACTGAGATGCTGTGATATAGGCTGTTCATGTCATGATTCGTTCCATGTCTGTTTTCTCTACTTCTGTTGCTGTTATTTCAGGTTAATCATGTTGATTAGAATCATCATTCATGTGTTCTTGTGTTTAGATTTTTTCTTGGATTCCTGTGTTAGATGTTATAGTTTGTATTTCCTTGTAGATCTGGTTCCTCGTTTATGTTCTTAGTTAGTTTAATTGTTTACTTATTTCTGTTCACTTAGATGTTTTTCAACCATAGTCAAATGTTTGCCAGGGACCAGAATGGGTGACATCAAATCCTACTTGAAACTGCTGGCTAAGGATAAGCATAAATACAGTAAGATTGTTATTCATGCTGGCGGTAATGACCCCCTGTTACGCCAATTGGAGGTCACTAAAGTTAGTGTTGCTTCAGTGTGTAAGTTTGCCAAAACAATGTCGGATTCCATAATCTTCTCTGGTCCGCGCCCTGATCTGACCAGCGACGGCATGTTTAGCCGCATGCTGTCATTCAACCGCTGGCTGCAAACCACTTCTGTTTGTTGTCTTGTATCGTCCACCAGGCCCTTATTCTCAATTTTTAGATCAGTTCTCAGACTTCTTACCATATTTAGTGTTCAATACACATAAGGTTATTATAGTGGGGGATTTTAACATTCATGTTGACACTCAACGTGATAGCCTAAATATAGCATTTAATGCTATCTTAGACTCAGTTGGCTTTGCTCAAAACATTAACAAACCTACCCACCTTTGTCTCCATTCTCTGAACCTTGTGCTGACATATGGCATCGAGTGTAAAAAAAATAACAAGATTTCCTTATAACCCTGCCCTGTCAGTATACTAGATCATTATCAAACAATGCTGTAACAACCTTCAAAGAATCTGTTCCATTTTTAATTTTAAAAAAAACACAGTGGAGGGCAGTAATTTTGTTTCCTTCCCGTCACAAATTGATTCTCTTGTTCATAGTGTTACTTTCCCATTGCGAGGTGCATTAGACAATATAGCCCCTTGAAATAGTAGGTAATCATTCATAGGGGGCTGGTTCCCTGGTTTAATTCAGAGCTATGTACTTTAAAACACAATGTTTAAAAATTGGAGAGACAATGGCGTTCAACAAGCCTAGAGGACTCCTGCTTAATCTAAAAAAAGGCTAATGTTGTATAAATAGACACTTCACCAAGCTAGAACACCTTATTTCTCATCATTAATAGAAGAGAATAAGAATAATCCTAGGTTTCTCTTTAGTACAATTGCTAAACTTACACTGAGCCATCCTTTCCCTTAGCTCTCAGCAGTCATGACTTTATGGGACTCTTTTAAAATAAAACTGATTCTGGTAAAAATAAAATCATTGGCATACTCCAGAATAGAATTACTTCATCCTCAGTAAATATGACAGCATTGGAGGTAACTGTAGAAGCTGATCTGTGTTTGGACTGTTTTGATTTAGTGGAGCTTCCTGAGTTATCAAAAATATTGTGTTTTAAAGCACATTAGCCTCTTCTAAACCTTCAACTTGTATGTTGGACCCAATCCCAACCAATTTTTTTAAGGAAGTGTTCTCTTTAATTATCAGCCCCATTCTAGATTTGATTAATCTAGCCTTAGTAAGCATATATCTACACAGGCTTCTAAGATGGCTGTAAGTAAACCTTAACTTAAGAAACCTTCACTTGATAAAGATGATTTACTAAATTACAAACTTATATCCAATCTTCCGTTCTTGTCTAAAAGTCTTGAGAAAATAGTTGCTAATCAAGTGTGTGAGCATTTCCACAGCAATGATCTGTCTGAAGAGTTTCAGTCAGGTTTCAGAGCTCATTATAGCACTGAAAGAGCACTGGTGAAAGTCACTAATGATATTTTCCAAGCCTCAGATAATTGTGTCTGTGTACCTGTTCTGTTAGATCTCAGTGTTGCATTTGATACAGTTGATCACAATATTCTCTTAGAAAGGCTGGAACATGCTTTAGGGATCAGGGGAACAGTGCTAGGCTGGTTTAAATTCTATTTATCTGACAGATTCAAGTATGTTCATGTAAATGATAAATCATCTTCAACCTCCAGGGTTAATTGTCGAGTACCACAGGGTTCAGTGCTTGGACCAATTCTCTTCACTTTATATATGCTTCCAATAGGTAAAATTATCAGACAGCATGGGATACATTTCCACTGTAATGCTGATGATTCTCAGCTCTATTTATTCATAAATCATGATGAGCCCAGCCAGTTACATAGACTACAGGCATGTCTTGAAGACATAAAAACTTGGATGACTTTGAAGAATGATGACATTTTCTGCTTATATATTCAAAGGAGACAGAAGTTGTCATCTTTGGACCGGAGTCTTTGTAAAAGAAACTGCTTAGTCAATCAATTAATGTGGACGGCATTAAATTAACCTCTGGTAATAAATTAAAAACCTTTGTGTTATTTTTGACCAGGACATGTAATTTAAATCCCATTTTAAACAGGTTTCTAGGATTTCCTTCTTTCACCTCCGGAATATTGGCAAATTTAGAAATATCCTGTACAGAAGTGATGCTTAAAAACTAGTCCATGCATTTGTTACTTCAAGGCTGGACTATTGTAAGTCTTTTCTATCAAAATGTCCACAAAATGCAGGTAAAAGCCTCCAACTGATCCAAAATGCTGCATCAACAGAAAAATGAGATAATATTTCTCCCATTTTAGCTTCCATTCATTGGCTCCCTGTTAAATCCAGAATAGAATTTAAAATTCTCCTTCTCACATATAAAGCCCTTAATGGTCTAGCTCCATCATACATTACAGTTTTGGTTGTTCCATATATTCCTAACAGAGCACTTCATTCTCAGACTGCAGGTGTACTGGTGGTTCCTAGAGTCTCTAGAAGTACAATGGGAGGCAGATTCTTTCGTTATCAGGCTCCTCGCAGTTTTAGTCCATGAGGCGGACACCCTGTCTACTTTTAAGGCTAGGCTTAAAACTTTCCTTTTTGATAAGGCTTATAGTTAAGAGTGCCTTAAGTTATCCTGAGCTATCTCTGTAGTTATGCTGCTATAGGCTTAGACTGCTGGAGGACATAATGATCACTTTCACTCTCTGCTACATTCTTATACTACACTCCTTTAACTTTATGTTCTCTCTCTCTGTTTTTTCTCTTTCTAGAAGCTACACCTGGCCTGGCTCTGTGTTTAGCAGTGGCAACTTCCTAAAGGAGGACATAGGCCAAGCTGCTGCTGCTGTCAACAACTTAATGCTCACCTTGTACAGATAATATACTTTCAGTGTCTTTCAGTGTTTAACCATGTCTCTCTCCTAGACATAGCTACTGACTGAGCTTCTACTATGATTAGCTATATGTGCTCTCTTTCATACTGTAGACTTGAAAAGTGGCTCAGAGTTCATCTGCTTAGCTGTCTGTCTCTCCTAGATGAAGAAGGTGAAGTGGTTGGGCCAGATGGTCACAGCAGAGAATTTGGATCTTCCTTGATACAAGTGTTAAAAATGTAAGTGGTGGTAAGTGGTAAAATAAGCCTTGGTCACCAGAAACCCATGAGCCTAAACAAAAAATAGAGATTACATAAGTAGAATGAACAGACAAAATACAAATGTTCTACAAACATTTTGTAAAACAAAGTAGAATTTTTTTCTTTTTAGATCATTTTTATTTATTATACATTTTTCCTGATATTTCAGCAAAATGCAAAAAAAAAGCTTCACAGTACTTCTGTTTTTTTTTTTTGTCAAACTTCTTTATTTTGCCCTCTCTTTTACTTATTTGAAGAGACAGTCACATACAAACTGATACACACACAGACACACTCTTAAAAGCATTTATTTTTACCGTCAAGAAGCCTGGCCAATGCAGTCTGCATAAATACATGGTTTAAGTGCTTATATTTCTGTTACTGCTAACAAGACCTGTTTCTCAGTCAATGAGCTACTTCGGCATTCATGAGGATCACTGACAGTCACTTTGTATTCAACGCCAATCACCAACTGCAGAAGAAAAAATAAGAAAAAAAACATAACACACATAGAGAAATCTGATTACCAGCGGTTTTCTGTGATGCTTCAACATTCCCAGTCAGCCCGTCAAGCACTGACATAATTTAGAACTGCAAACAGGTAAAAATTATTAATCTCCAAGATCCAGAGACTGCTTTCATTGGAAGATTTGGTAAAGAAAGCAATGATTATTTGGATATTTGATGAAATGTTGTTTTACATTAATTGTAGTGGTACACATGCAAGTGATGATAACAATCCCATGTGGCAGCATAATATTGATCAAAAGGTTTAAAAAGTGCTGTATTACTTTTACCTTAGAATAACTCAGATCCTGGAATGACATCATGCAGCTTAGGTTACAACTTCAAGTCAGTAAAAAAACCACTAATATTTGATAACTGTTGTGCTCAGTGACCATTTGTCATAGCAATTGACAACAATGTGTGTATCGGGATTTTATTTATTCAGTCACTATAAATACATGTTTAGAAAGAGACATGCAGTAATATATGTGTAACTGACTTCATGGCATATAAACAATCAGTTGTGCTAAGAAATGTTTTATTATTAAATACATCTTCATCTTATACTGTATGTCCATAAGTCACACTGGATGTTGGGTTCAGGGTTGGTGATAAACCTCTGATTTTCCACCTCAATCTTCAATGAGAAATTTAATGGTTTTTTTTTTTTTACATGTTACACAAATTTCTAAATTTCAGAATTCAATTGTACCCCAGCTAAGTCTGTCTTGAGCCACAGTATCAAATCTGTATCACTGTAAGTAAGAGATGCCTTTTGAGGTTCATATATCCAGGTGTTTTCAAAAGTGGCCATTTGGAGTCTCAAAATTAAATAAAATCTCATTTAATGCATTTTACTGCCGTTTTTAGGTGTTTTGGGGGAATGTTTTTTCAAGTGTTTGACAGAACTTTTTTAAATCAATTTGGGACATGGTGTCGGCCAGTGCCTAATCCTAAATCTCTCCGATAGGGATCTGGAACAGAAATTAATGATTGTGACATTTGACAGCATTATTTTTGATCATAGGTAAGGTAAACACCCTATACCTTATGTAAGGTTTACAACTACTTTATTTGTCTATGGCAACCACCATTTATTGTCCATGATAGTTTCTATACTTGCTTTATCTACACATGGACACTGGGAGGTTGGTGCCTATCTCCATCAGTCACTTAACAAGAGGCAAGGTACACTCTGTACAGGTCACCAGTGTATCACAGGGCGGCATTGAGACACACAGGAAGACAATCATGTACTCACCCCTACGAGCAATTTAGAGTGGCCATTTGATATAAAATGCATGTTTTTGGATTGTGGGAGGAAACCCAGGTACCCAGAGTTGACCCACCCATGCACAGGGGGAGTGTGCAAACCTTATACAGAAAGGCAAACCAAGGACCCTCTTGCTGCAGGTCAACAACTTTTACCAACAGTGCCATCAAAGGTAATGTTTCAGAGTTTTAGAGACAAACCTAATGTCAGGATCTGCCTGTGTTTTGAGTTTTGGTTCTTTGTTGGTCTATCTTCACTTTCCTGTCTGTGTTCTTCAAGTTATTTTTCATTTTGGATTGGGTTCATGATTTATTCTTGCGCTTAGATTACTTTCTTGGATTCCTGAGTTAGTTTATATTTTCCTTATTGATCTTGTTCCTCCATGTTCTTTAGTTAGTACTGTTTACTTGCTCCAGTTCATTTAGATGTTTTTCTGTCACTCCCCTGCACCCCCTGCTCACTTGTGTCAAATAGTCACTCATTCTCAGTGTTCTTAAGGCTCCCTTTCCACCAGCTGCTTATGATTGTCTCCTCTGATTAGCTTCCTGTGTTCATTGGTTCATTCTTCATCCTGCCCCTGTACTTATACCCTCTGATTCTCTGATTATTCTTCACCGGATCCTCTACTGATTCAATGTCTCTGTGTTCTCGTCTGTTACCCTGGCTGTGTTTCCTTGCTGTTTATTAAATAAACTTTCTACTAACCATGCAGCTCCCATCATCTTGTTTGCACTCTGGTCCTGCTCCACCTCACTCCATGACATCTAATCAGTTGGAATAGGTAGTTTTGTCAAAAATGAAAAAGGGTGTGCAAGCAAGTTTGTGTCTGTATTAGAATTCCTGTCTAATTAGGTTTCCCTTATGCCATTATGCCATTTATAACAGGTTTCTACTACATAGTTTAGCTGCCTGCAAGTTAATCTCATTTGGCCCATACAGTAAGAAATATTAAAAAAATCACATGCAATCAGATGCAGGAGCAAGTTGTAACCAAGTTCAAACAGGTTTTATTACTGCAGAGCCTTAGCCAATCAGAGCATTTGTGAGCAGCACTGTGGAACAGAGTGCAACAGTGGTGGAACTACAGATATGTGAGCCCTTGTTAAAATTGCTGCCCCCAACAAGTGTTAGGCTAATCTAACGGGTTTAAATGAGAAGCATGTAGCTTTCACACTTATCAGTGGTTTGAGTGGTGGTTGGTTGTAGAATTATACGATGTTTTAAGGTTTGATTTTGATTTTTGGGGAGTTGAGACGTGCAAGGTCAACTATATTTGTTCCTAATGCATTTGTCCACAAGAGAAGGACAATCTTTTAGGTATAGCATATTGTCCTGTTGGCAATGCAGTGTTGTGGTCATCAAAAAGTGTCTAGTAATTTTACACACTCCTTACTTGTGTTTTAAATGGATGTACATTGATTCCGGATCTATGTCACAATCAGAAATGATCAGTCAAAAACAAAACTTGTGGAAGCTTTCATATGATATGCTCTTTTAAAATAAAGAAGCAAACAATCTCTTTGTGTCCACTGAAACATAAAAAATAAAACAGAGGCGAAGGGCTGAATACACACAATATTTGTTCCTTGAGTTTTCTTTTTTTCTGTGACACCCGGTAAAGATCAGAAAGCCACTGTTGAAAGAGAGTCCTGTTTGCCACAAGACAAGCAGGGGATGCAGCATCCTGCTGTATGGATAGTTATTTAAGGGGACAGGGAAGGTGGTCAAACTTGATGAGAAGATGATGGAGCAAAATACAAGGCAAACCTGGAACAAAACCAGTTAAAGGCTGCAATAGAGAACAAGAATGGAATGCTTACAAATAAAGTATATTCATGTCTTATTAATGTCCTAGTCAAAGTCTAGACCTATATCCAATTGAGAATTTGTGGCAAGACTTAAAAAATTGCTTTTCACAGACACTCTCTGTCCAATATGACTGTGCCTGAGCTTATTTGCAAAGAAAAGTGGGGAATAACTTCGTTTAGGACTAATTTCTACTGGCACTAAAACATAAGGAACAATGAAAAAAGTATAAAAGGAAAACTTTACTTAATACTTTCAGGAACAGTAGTATGACTAGTCATTTGCTAGTGCTGTAAAAAAGAAATCTCATCTTTCTAAAGCCTCTCTTGCTATCATAGTATTTCACACAGACCACGAATTATAAGAATGGCCAAGAATTGCTGTATTGTAGGAATGTGAGATTCAGCTTGATTTGCACAAATATTCTCAAGAATTCAGTACAATTTACAAGAATCTATTAAGAATACTCCATGAACTTTAGGAATCAGTTAACAATATGCCAAATGCATCTAGAAATCAGGTAGGATTAAATGTGGATGCGTTACTATCTTTGACAATTTGTGGGATTTTCCATCAAGATATAATAAAAAGTGTTGAGGGACAAGCAGGAGTGAATATTATTTGAGTGATGACTTTTGAAATTTAGAAGAATGGTAGAATGTCTTCAATCCATAGTACTGAAGAGCAGTAAAGGACAGGGAGAACTGGCTCCAGACAATTGCAGCACTCCCAGGCAGCCAGGCATAAAGCATCACCCCAGGGCAGCCGTACGTACAAGTAGTACGCCAGCAAGGATAGGAACAGAGGCCCCCAAGCTAAAGGGGGACAGAGGGAGACATAGGTAACCGAGCCCCCCCGAGCCCAGCCACACAGGCCAAGCCCAGGAACCAGTCCCCCGGAGGCTCAGGGCCCACAGCAAGACCCCGCCCCCCCCCCCCCCCGAGATCTCCAAAGATACCACAAGGGAGCCCCACAGAGCTTCGATTACTGACAACTCTGAATGATCAGTGTGTGGATCAGTGAAAATCTCTAGTTCACCAACTATTGCTATTTTTTGGTTTTGGCAGTAAATTGCTTAAAATGCCTATTTTGTAAATACATATTGGCTGTTTTTTTATTAAAAGATACAATTTCCTGTGTGTTTTAACAAGTCATGCTTTAAAGTAACTACTTAGATTATTGAATTGGTTGTAAATTGCTAAACATCTTGCTCCTCCACCCCCACCCCCAAAATTCCCCTTAAACTGAGTCTCCATAGCAAACAGTGACTCTTTTTTTCTCTTTGCAGTAGTGTTTCTTTATCTTTAAAAAATGGAAAACACAAAATAACTCTTTTTGCCAAAGTAAACACAGCAAAAACATATTTAGATCAATTTTTAGTTATTTTATAACAGCCTAAAAAAGATGAGAGTTTGTGACGTAGTTTTCTTGTAACAAGGGCTAAACATGTTCACCTACATTTGCCACAGCACATTGTCAAAACAAGTGCTGCTATATCTGTCAGCAGCTTGAGATCTCAGTTAAAACCCAGGAGGAGGCCGGGAGAAAACATGCTGAAAATACCCGGAGTTTAAAGTGCTACATTGAAGAGTAAAACACAGATTTATTCAACAGAAGCCAAAGACCAAGGGAGAGTTTTAACACATTTACACCAGAGAGCTCTCTGAGGAGAGATGCACCAGTGGGTGGTTGTGCGAGAGCTTATTTGAGTATGTAGTGTATTACTGCCGGTGTGTGTGCTGACACGTGTGCTGTGTGTGTGTGTGCATGCGTTCTCCCATCGGTGCGTTGATCGCTCTTATCCATACTCCCACCTTTTTCTTGGTTTTGAGACAATCTCCCAGGATGCCTATTCTACATTAAACAGTGCTTTGAAGACAATTGAGCTGAGACCCAGGCTGATCAAGGCTCCCTTATCCTTCCCAGCACATCTATTATCAAAGCCTCCGTACCATTACCGTCATTATACACTATGTATTATTATTATTATTTTGAAATGCAGCGCTGAGAGCAGGCGAGAGATGAGAGCCGCCGTAAACAAATCTATTATTGGTGATGAATTGCATAATAACACAGGCATAATGCCATTCTCTCACAAAACTGGTGAAGGTGCTGAACTGGAAAAAGTACCCCATCTGTAAAATTTGAATAAACAATGGGGGGGGGGGAAGGCAGAGAGACAAAGATGGAGTGGTCGTTAGATGGTGTGTTTTTACTTGAAAGTTAAAGACTGCCGTTTTCTTTGTGAATGGTTCTGTGCAGCAGTCTGTCTATTAGCAACCATTACTTACAACTCAACCGTAATATTAGGAGAAGTGTCATTTAAGAACAGAATGCTTGAAAACATGAAAGATTTTATTTTCATAAAATAATATTTAAATAACCCTTGAGGGCAATTCCATAATAAAGAATATGCAAATTCTTTTACCAAAATGCTGTCCCTTTCTTATCTGTTAGATTTATCTGATGAGTCTCTTAGGCCTTCATATGCAGAGCTAAGTCTGTGGAGTAAAGCTCCCACACAGCGGTTGGAGGCCAGCAAATGTCTATCACCAACATATCTTCCCAAATTCCAAAAAAAAGAAAACAATCCAATAGTGAACAAACTGTTGAGAGACTGTTATGACCATAAAAGATATAAGCGGTGTAATAAAATGAAATAACGCACTTCAAAAAACAGCCAAAGGGACAGAGAAAGAGTTTACAGCTTCTGTTAAGAAATTATTTAGACTGTTTTGTAAGGGGTGAGGTGTTTGTGAACTTACTGTGTCTTTCAAAAGTATAAACACACCTTTAACGTTTTAATCTTTTGCCATGTTGTCGGCAAACATTTCAATAAAATATGTTGGGGTTTGGGGCTGCACGGTGGCGCAGTTGGTAGCACTGTTGCCTGGGTTCGATTCCCGGCCAGGGGTCTTTCTGCATGGAGTTTGCATGTTCTCCCCGTTCATGTGTGGGTTCTCACCGGGTACTCCGGCTTCCTCCCACAGTCCAAAAACATGCCTATTAGGTTAATTGGTCACTCTAAATTGCCCTTAGGTGTATGAATCCGTGTGTGCATGGTTGTTTGTGTGTTGCCCTGCGATGGACTGGCGACCTGTCCAGGGTGTACCCCGCCTCTCGCCCATAGACTGCTGGAGATAGGCACTAGCTCCCCCGCGACCCACTATGGAATAAGCGGTAGAAAATGACTAACTGACTGAAATGTTAGGGTTTGGGAAATATGACAACACAACATAGTGCTTAACTGATAGTAGAAAATAATACTGAGTTTTCCTTTTTTTTTTTTCTTTTACAAGTAAATGGTGTGCTATGCATTTCTATTCCGCTCCCCATAGTCAATACTTTGTAGAACCACTGCTGTAATTACAGCCACAGGGCTTTTAGGGTATCTCTCTACCAGCTATTCATATCTAGAGGCTGAAATTTGTGTCTAGTTTTTGCAAAATATCATCAGTTCTGTCAGGTTGGAGGGAGAGCATCTCTGACTTTCAAGTCTTGTCAAAGATTTTCAAAAGGATTTAGGTCTAGACTTTGACTGGGCCATTTGACACGATTGTGCTTTGATCTAAACAGTTCCACTGGCCCCATGTTTAATATTGATGTTCTTTTGGAATGGGAATTTTCCTTGTCCTGTTGTTAGCTGTCGGCAATCTTCCCATCAGCTCTGACTATCTTCCTTGTGGATAGCTATGTCTCAGTAGGTTTTTGGTTTCACTACACTCTTTTCATTTTCGGATGATGGATCAAATAGTATTCCATGTGGTAACCTAGATCTGCTTTAAACTTCTCCACTACTTTGCCACTGACCTGTCTGCAGAGTGTCTTGATCTTCATGGTGATGTTTGTTCACTGATGTTCTCTAACAAACTCCTGAGGCTCTCAAAGAACACATGTGTTTACACTGTGATTAAATTCACAGTCCCTAGCCCCTTTTTCACTGAAAGTCCCAGGTACCCCGTTTAAAAGAAATCCTAGGTAATTTATGTGGTCTCTGCTTCCATTGGTTTGAAAGGGCGCAGAACATTTATTTAAACCAGCCTAATGACACCCGGTGAAATGTGAAGATAACTGCATTACACCTCCAGTCCAGTGGGTGGCGATAATGAAAAAAAGCCAAAGGCCAAACAGACAAACCGAAAAGCCCATATCTTTTTCTTTTTTAACTTTATCAAGAACAACAAAACAGAACATGACACACATGACATCAAGCTGACAAAAAGAACACAGTAAGCAATATGAAGAAAATACATTTCTTGTCAGTTATTTAGCTCTGTTTTATCCTCCTTTGTTTGAGAAAAGCTGCTACAGTTGATTAATTCCTTCCATTATTCATTATGTTTGCACTGGATCCGGGAGCAGGAAAAGTAAAAAAATAAAAATTTTGCTCAATTTTTTTTAACAACCCGCATCTGGCCAGAGTGGTTGCTTTACAACTGCAAGATTCATTAACAAGTAATTACTAAATATTGATCAACAAAACTATTTTTCTTTTGTTATTACCACCAGGTTAACTCATTTCAGATATTTACAGCTCAAACTAAGACAAAGTGGGCCTGATCTTCAACGGATCTACATGTACAAAACCACAAGCAAACCTGTTTGCTTCTTAAAAGCCTATCTACAACCCAGGTGCTAATCGTACTGCATGTGTAAAATCAAGTGAGCAGTGGGCGCAGTTATTTTAGCGTGTCAGCCTTCATGAATATGCAAATTATATGATAATGACCCAAATGCACAAATGATGGGAGGGGGATATGCAAATGTCATCCCTTACCACACGCAATGCAATTTATCAAAGCTGAAATGGATTGCCGTGCTATTTTTGCATCTATATTTTGCGAGTTTGAAATGCAGGTACTAACTGGCACGCAAAAATATCTGCTGTCACTTTGGCGAGAGGGAGGCATAGATAGAATGACAGAAAAAAGGAGAGAGATAACTTTCTGTACATGTGTCAACATGGTGATTGGAGCCAATCAAAAAAGAAGCCATGACCTTTCTCCTATGATAAACAACCTTGCAACACTTTTTTCTTGCGCCTGGATCATTCCAGTGCACCATTGCTGTTAGTGAGATCATCTGCAGCTGAAGCCCAGACCTGATCATGCAGAGGTGCGCACATAACTGATCATCTGGCAGAGAACCGCACGCATCTTGTGTAACTGAAATTGCACATCATGCCAAGGACCCACTGTGCTGAGATGTTGATTAAATAATTAATCGGAAATAAAAGTCATTATAAGGCAGATTAAATCCTTCAATTGCAAACTAGATGCTAAAATTACGTTTTAGCATGTGAAAAACCATAATTTTAAGGTGGCTTTTTTATGTGGTGTTGGATCATCCATTTTGGTCGGATGGACCGTGTTGGGACCCACAACCATGGATTACAACATGTGGTACGGACTTTTCTAGAACTTTCAAAATAAATTGCATTACTTCCAGCAACTTAGGAAGGGGGTGTAACAGCGGACTTCCCATGATGCCACTGCCCGTATAAAACCCCCACCTTCCCAAGGAACCGATCTCTTACATCCGGACCCCGCTGCAGAGCTGGCAGGAGAGACAGCGCGCTAATGTTTCTTTGCTGGCAAACAGACATAACTCTTCAACTGGATCGAAGAGTGTCATACGATCTCCGATCATGTGCACAAAGTTAAGTACGAATGAATTACTGTTCGTGTATCCGGTATTTCATTCATGAACGGGATAATTAAGGTACAAGCGTTGCTTGACTTTCTCTCTGAGGCCTGTGTTCCAGAGAGTTCCCAGCAGAGACGCAGTCTCTACGACACCGAGAGAAGCAGTTTCCGGGTCTGAAAGGAGGACAACAGGGACCGCATCACCGTGCTTACGGCAGTAACTGTGCAGCTGGCCAGCCGACAGAACGATGAGAATTAGTCATCCAGAAGGTTGGTTTATTCAGCAGGTCATTCTTTTAAACATTATTTTATTAAAATAATACTTGATCTGATCTTGCATTGTGAATGATTGTCTAAAGGTGTACTGATTATTGCCTAAGTTGGTTCCAACACAAACTTAACTTCATTTCCAGATTCTTCAAAATAATCCTTGGTTCTCAAACATAAACATTCCATGGTAATGTTGCATCACTCTTTCGGTCATGGTTTCAACCATCTTTAATCAACTTGTTTATATTATACATAGCCCATTAGTCTTCCCTATTCTTTAATTCTGCTTGGTAGTTAGTTGGATTGTTTTAGCATAGTAAAGAGTCTGTTGATTGAAATATGTTTGACTTTGAGTTGACTTATTTTTGTTAATAAATTCTTGTATTTTAAGAAATTGTGTGAATTCATTCCATGTGTGTGCAGAGTTTTGCTGTTCAATAATGTCAGAGCTTGGCTCACCCTTTTGATTTTGTCCTAATATTATTGGGCTGGTATTCACAGGACAACCTTTAACAGACCGAAATATTATTTGATAAAATATTAAATAATGAATATTAAATAATATATTCAGATTCATAGTCACAACAACCCACTGGGCTGCACAGTTGGACATGCACAGCTCAGCATTTGTCGCAGCGATGGACATCGAAGCTGACATCATCGGAGCTATAAAAAGCTGAGGAAACAAACTTTTAGCTGCCATATCCCAGCCGTAGTGAACCGCTACGATGTAAGGGGGCAATCTCTGGAGAATAGAAGCTTGCAGGCGGGTTTACTTTTCCTCCACACTGGCCATTCCTAGAAAAGCTTGAAAGCTGGAAATCTGTTGGATACAAGAAGATCAGAAGATTCATATCCCGATCGCAGCCCATGTGCAGGTGAAAGCCCCCAGAGGTTTTGTTTCCAAGCAGACGATGTTCCTCTTGTTTCAGTCGACTGCAAAGCACATGTTTCCCCCGGTTTGAATGGATGAGAAGTTTATCGACAACCGTGGTTGTCTGACAGTAATGTTATAAACATGAAGGATTGCACACCAAAAGTCCATAAGAAGTTAATTACAAAATTCCGAATCCTGCATATATAGTGGAAAACCTGCAAAATTGGCAGTGTATCAAATACTTGTTCTCCCCACTGCATATATATATATATATATATATAATATATATATATATATATATATATATATATATATATATATATACAGGGGTTGGACAATGAAACTGAAACACCTGGTTTTAGACCACAATAATTTATTAGTATGTTGTAGGCCCTCCTTTTGCGGCCAATACAGCATCAATCCTTCTTGGGAATGACATATACAAGTCCTGCACAGTGGTCAGAGGGATTTTAAGCCATTCTTCTTGCATGATGGTGGCCAGGTCACTACGTGATACTGGTGGAGGAAAACGTTTCCTGACTCGCTCCTCCAAAACAACCCAAAGTGGCTCAGTAATATTTAGATCTGGTGACTGTGCAGGCCATGGGAGATGTTCAACTTCACTTTCATATTCATCAAACCAATCTTTCACCAGTCTTGCTGTGTGTATTGGTGCATTGTCATCCTGATACACAGCACCCCCTTCAGGATACAATGTTTGAACCATTGGATTCACATGGTCCTCAAGAATGGTTCGGTAGTCCTTGACAGTGACGCGCCCATCTAGCACAAGTATTGGGCCAAGGGAATGCCATGATATGGCAGCCCAAACCATCACTGATCCACCCCCATGCTTCACTCTGGGCATGCAACAGTCTGGGTGGTACGCTTCTTTGGGGCTTCTCCACACAGTAACTCTCCCGGATGTGGGGAAAACAGTAAAGGTAGACTCATCAGAGAACAATACATGTTTCACATTGTCCACAGCCCAAGATTTGTGCTCCTTGCACCATTAAAACTGACGATTGGCATTGGCATTAGTGACCAAAGGTTTGGCTATAGCAGCCCGGCTGTGTATATTGACCCTGTGGAGCTCCCGACGGACAGTTCTGGTGGAAACAGGAGAGTTGAGGTGCACATTTAATTCTGCCGTGATTTGGGCAGCCGTTTATGTTTTTTGGATACAGTCCGCGTTAGCACCCGAACATCCCTTTCAGACAGCTTCCTCTTGCGTCCACAGTTAATCCTGTTGGATGTGGTTCGCCCTTCTTGGTGGTATGCTGACATTACCCTGGATACCGTAGGCTCTTGACACATCACAAAGACTTGCTGTCTTGGTCACAGATGCGCCAGCAAGACGTGCACCAACAATTTGTCCTCTTTTGAACTCTGGTATGTCACCCATAATGTTGTGTGCATTTCAATATTTTGAGCAAAACTGTCCTCTTACCCTGCTAATTGAACCTTACTGGTGCAATGTGCAATCAATGAAGACTGGCTACTAGGCTGGTCCAATTTAGCCATGAAACCTCCCACACTAAAATGACAGGTGTTTCAGTTTCATTGTCCAATCCCTGTGTGTATATATATATATACATACATATATATATATATATTAATATATATATATATAATAATATATATATATATATATATATATAATATATACAACACACACCCACACACTGGGAGGGCAGGGTGAGAAAAAAAATGTCATCCTTCTCTCTACCAGAAATAATGATAGCAGCATAATCTTGGCTTCTGTTCCATCTTCTTATTTCTTTCATTTCTGGGTCACAGAGGAACAAGTGAGTGAACAAATGTGTCCACGTTCCTCTGCACACACTCAGACACTGTTTAGTTATGCTAATTGGAATATTTTTGGGTCAATTGTAAGCCTACCACAGACGGCTGCCACGCCTACCCTTTGCAGAGCCACTTAAATTTTTTATATTTCATTTAATTTATATGGGCCACCACTAAGTCGATCTGACAATGCCAAAATAACACCTTTATTTCAGTTAAAGAAATTTCATTGGCCTTTATTTTTGGTCTTCTTTACCTGGCTCCCTGTTCGTATTTGTCCTAAAACCATTCCTCCCAAAGAAATAATCAATACAAACAATTATGAGATCCAACTATAGCATCGCTGTGTTCTCCATCGTTTCTCCTTTTTCCCTTTTTTTTTGTTTTCCCTCTGCTTCCTTTCTGTGCGTGTTTCCTTGTGTCTCAAACCATCCTTTCTCCTTGGTGATTCAGTGGGTATAATATTTAATTATACTCTATAATTTATGCAGGTTATCAAAGTCTGAGACCATTGTTTTATGTACATTGTGTAAATTGCTTTTTCTCTTTCGTCTCTTTCAGTCTTTGCTATTCCAGCCTTTTTTACTCTTGGATGGAAGGAGAGTAAATTCTTTGCAGGCACGCTGGTGCAAATGTAAAATGAATAAACAGTCTGGATCTCTTTTTCAAGGGACTAAATGAGATCTGCGCAAAATAATTTAAACTTAGCCCATTCATCAAGCCCAACCAGGGAATGTGTGTGGCAGTGGCCTGTGTATGTTGTCCATACAGTTTTTGTCTGTGTGTGTTCCTGTCTTGGCATCACAGTGAGAACCATTTTCCCGATTTCACCATCAAATTGAGGACCGTTGGTACCAAAGTGAGGACATTTTGCTGGTCCTCACAACCTATTTTGCTAACGGTTAGGTTTAGGACTAAGGTGTGAATTGAGTTTAGGTTAAGGTTAGGGTTAGGCATGCACTGGTAATGGTTAGGTTTAGGGTTATTGTCAGGGTTAGGGCATAGAAAGGGTTGAAAATGACTGAAAATCAATGGAAGTCAATGGGAGTCAACACATGGTCCTCACTACATATAGCAAAACAAGAGTGTGTGTGTGTGTGTGTGAGGGTGTGTGTGTGTGTGTTTGTGTGTGGGAATAATGGCGGAAGTATCTTTATGTAGCGAGACAAAATGACGAAGATTAAGAGTGATAAATAAGAAAAATAAATACTAATATATTTTTCATGGAAATGTTCACAAACATCTACAGAAGCAAAAAGATCACTATCAACATTTTTACCAACAAAAGAGAGAAAATGATAGATGTAAATGAAAACTGTATTTATATTCTAATTTGTGCAAACAATATGCTGTGAATATAAGTGAAGGATTTAATATTATTGCCTCTCATTGCTTCAGGTGACCACGCTTGAAATGCCCCTCAATATTGTTAAAAACACATGAGAAAACTACGGCCTACTTAAATAAATCGGGTGTTATTAACATCCGGTTGATGCAAGCACATTGTTTCAGGCACACTTTGATTTTTGGTCTTAATATCTTTTTTCTGATTACTCACAGGAGGATTCCTAAACAGCACAGCCATACATTTGTCCACAGTTCCATTATTTGTATGTATTTTTTTAATGCACAAATGTTAGAATGAAGATCTGCAGAACTGCTCAAATGTTAATATTAATTACAGTGAGAATATTAACTGAGCGAATATACTCTTAAGTCATTTATATTTGGCAAAAAAGCTGTTGTCTAGCTATGACTAATGCCAAAATAAATGAGTTAATGAAAAGTTAATACCACAAATTGGACAGAGGTAATCCAGTACTCTGCAAATGTGGCTATTTAAACCAACAGAATCATGAAATGACTGAAAGACAATCAAGTATTAATTATGAGCATTTACACATTAAATTATCTGCTTAAAGTATTGGAAAAACCAATATTTGTGTGATTACAGCCGTTGATTTTTCCTTAAGTGTAACTTCGGTTTCATGTGAACTATTACTAATCTTTCTGAATGTTTCTAAAAGAGCTTTTGTTAAAAGCCAACATCAGCTCTCAACTGTTAAATAACAGGGTTTTGTAAGATCAATATTAATATTTTTTTTTATTTTAATGTGAAATATCATGTGCAATTTCTCTAATAAAACAAACACCTGTTATGAGAAAAAAAAATGAAAAAATTAACAAAACAAATGCAGAAACCTGGTTGTATACATTTGAACACACCTTAAACTATCAGCTTTCAGGACCTTTTTATGTTAGCATTTAATCTTCGTGGATAAACACCTAACATCTGTTATGGTAAATCAAGAAATAAAGTCAAGTTAAGTTCAGCTGTTCTAGTTGAGTTTTCCTCTCATTTAGCTCATTTGCATCCACAGTTTGCTGAAAAAGTCTGAAAATTATGCCATTTTAGAAAGGTATAAGAGAATACCACAAACAAAATATCGATACGCTACGTAGACCTGACATTACAGAAACAGGATATTTTTTCCAGAATTGATCAAAAGGCAAGGTGAAATTTGGGCAGATAGGCTGACCGCAACACTGAAAGAGCTCCACGAAGTTCTGTCAAGTGCTGGCTATGTTCTACATATAAAAGAAATTTCCTATTTTCAGAATCCTTTATTCTAAAGAATTTATTTAGGCCTGGATAAAAAACCTTGTCTGAAAATATGTTATGGTCTGATGAACCTAGGCCTAAGCTTCTGATTTGAAAAGATGTGTTTGGCACAGGTAACCTGTGGATCACCAAATAAACATCATACCAACAGTTTAACACAGTGGTGACAGTATTATGCTCTGTAGTTACTTGTCTCTAGATTAAACTTGACCAAACATACAGAAAAATCAGTTTAGACACCCACCCTTCAACTATCTGCTAGAATGATGAATATAGACAAATTTATTTTTTCTTACTAAAGAAGATGTCAAAAGATGCATCAAAGTATTAGTTTAAAGCATAGATTCTGAAGTTTTGTGAAGTTTTGTAATGTTATTTTTGGTAAAGGTTCCCTTGTCTGTAATAGAAAGATGTTATTTCACCAGGAGCTTGTTGGAAAAGTAAGTACATCCTCATAGTGGTGGAACATAACTAGCTCAGCAGATATACAAATCTGCTTTATCAGCAAATTTGGAGAATCAGCTGACTGTAAATCTGCCGGGATAATTCACAAGCAACCACAAGACCTGGAAAACACAGGATCATACCATCGTCAGAGCTGCTGCACATCTGGCAGGTCCCACTGATTTGGCAGACTGAAAGCTTGCGTGGAACAGGGACGTTGTTCAGGTGGACATTTTGACTATTTCCGCTTACATAGCATTATATCCCACTGACTTGAACATTTTCTGTTTGACTTGTTTGTTTGACTTTATTTTGTCTTCACACGCTTCGTCCTCCAGACAGATGCTTCTACTGCATAATACTCACCTGTCTGTCCACCTGCGTCGCTAGCTCCATCACCTTAGAACTTGTCTCAGAAACCCTGGAAAAAATACAAACTTGCTTAAAAGGACAACCTCAACACCCTTTTCTCTATTTTCTTGTCTGCTCCTTTCTGTTCCATTTACTTACTGTTTTCTTTCACTCCTGTTTGAGTTTCCATGTCTCCTGTTGATTTGGTGCTTTGAATCTATTAGTGATGAGTTGTGTTCTGTTCTGTTTGACTGCTGTTCTCTTTTTCCTGGTTTCTGTGTATAATAACTGTTCTGCCATTCGTTCCATTAGATCCCTCTGTCTCTGCTCTTCTCAAATGCTCTCCCTCCAGTTAGATAGTCTACACCTGTGTCTTGTTCCACGGATCACCTTTTTGGATTTTTGACTCTGGACTTTATTTGGCAAGGTTCAGTTTATTTATAAAATTTTTGTATTTATTCTGCCTCTTGCCTCTGATTTGGGTCCTCCACACAATACCTCATGCCAGTCCTCAAACCTTACCTCTATCCCAATAGTTTTGAGGATGGAACAAATCATGAAAGCCTCAAATGAACAAGTAAAGCCTACTTTCTGTATGAGTCAGACCCTCATCTAGTTAGTCTTTAAAATCCAACGCAAATACATTACATACATTATTTTCACCAAACCTTGATATGTTCTTCTATTTTAGAACCAGTCTTTGGACATGGTTTGAGACCAGGTTTGTTGGCGCCCAAGTAAAGTAATTTTAGCACTGTATAAAATCTGAATAAATCTTTAGGTTACTTGGTTTTTTCAGTACAGCCTTTTTTAATTAAGTTGAGAAATGGTTTTGACAACACGTTTTATTTGGTTAAGAGCCTGAAAAATTTAGTAATCACTGATGGAATGTATATGGTGTGCTTATTTTGGTGTACATGAGTGTATTTATTCTTCAAAAACACAGTAGCATGTTACAAAGAGCAATGGTACAGCAGGGCATTAAAAGAGCAAACCAGCATGTTGCTGCTGTGTAGGAAATAACATCATAGCGTGGCATTTACAGGCACTGTTTACCTTGATTTATAATACCACTCCTATTGTTTTTTTATTACTTATTCCTTGCTTTCCTAACCACATGTCAGGACAGCAGTGGGGTTAAAGTAGGGGTGGCATTGAGTAGATTGTAGAACAGATGTAGAAGAAAGAAGATTTAAAAAATACATATCATGATGAATTATGAAAAGCAAACTTAGTCTTTTGGAAACTGAGTCTGGTGTGTTAACAAGTAGAAAACCATGTGTGGGCAGTCCAGGGATAGTTGTAATAAATAAATATATATATATATATATATATATATATATATATATATAAAATATATATATATATATATATATATATATATATATATTTTATGTATAATAACACATTTACCCCTTCTTGAACCACCACCTTAATGTTTAACATGGTGGATGGGCTTGAGTGCTCGAATGATCCTAAAGGTGTTTCATTAGTTTCATTATTGGACCTCTGTGCCAGTCACGGATTGTCCATAATGAACACCTTGCATAAGTGTGTTCATCAGAGCACTTGGAATCAGGACACCCTAGGCAGCAGGTTGATGATCGACTTTGTAGTCCTGTCTTCAGACCTTCGGCCGCATGTCTTTGACTCTTGAGTGAAGAGAGGGGCCGAGCTGTCCACCGATCACCACCTGGTGGTGAGTTGGATCTGCTGGAAGAGGAGGAAGCCAGACACACTTGACACACAGAGACTGTAACCCGGGCCAGGGAGGAGTTTGGTGTGGCCATGGAGAAGGACTACCGGTCGGCCTTGTAGCCATTTTGGCCTCAGGAGAGGGAAGCAGTGCTTTGCCAACACTGTTTACAGTGGGGGTGAGGAGTTGCTGACATCGATTGGGGACATTATCGGGCGATGGAAAGAGTACTTCAAGGATCTCCTCAATCCTGTCTTCACACCTTCCCAGCTGGTAGCAGAGACTGGGGACTTGGACTTGTTCATCACCCAGACTGAAGTCACCGAGGTGGTTAAAAAGCTCCACGGTGGCAAGGCTTCAGGGGTGGATGAGATCTGCCCTGAGTACCTCAAGTCTCTGAATCTTGTGGGGCTGTCGTGGCTGACAAGTCTCTTCAACATTGCGTGGCGGTCAGGGACAGTACCTCTGGACTGGCAAACCGGAGAAGTGGTCCCCTTTCACAAGGAGGGGACTGGAGGATGTGTTCCAGTTACAGGGAAATCACACTCCTCAGCTTCCCTGATAAGGCCCATGCCAGGATATTGGAGAGGAGTTTCCGGCCAATAGTTGAAGTTCAGCTTCTGGAGGAGCAGTGTGGTTTTTGTTCCAACCCTGGAACACTGGACCAGCTCTACACCCTCTACAGGGTGCTCAAGGATTCATGGGAGTTTGCCCAACCAGTCCACATGTGTTTTGTGGACCTGGATAAGGCATTCGACTGTGTCCATCGTGGTGCCCTGTGGGGGGCGCTACAGGAGTACGGAGTTGGGGGCTCTTTATTAGGGGCCATCCGGTCTCTGTACAAGCGGAGCAGGAGCTTGGTTCGCATTGCTGGCACTAAGTCAAACCTGTTCCCGATGCATATTGGATTCCGGCAGGGCTGCCAATTGTCACTGGTCCAGTTGATAACTTTCATGGAAGACTTCGACATGATTTCAAAGACTTCAGCAGTGCATCAAATACTTGTTCTCCCCACCGTGTGTGTGTGTATGTATACATATATATATACACACACACACACACACACACACACACACATATATATATATATATATATATATATATAGTTACACATGTATATGTATATTTTTACTCATCTACATGACATTTGAACATAGGTCTAATTATAAATTTACAAATGTTGAGTGGACACTCCTAGGGCTCCATTTGATAGCAAAGACGATCACCTTTGATTGGTCACACCTAAAGTTATATCATATGACATGTTTACACAAAGACAGATTGTATTCACTTCCCTGTGATGGACCCTGTGATGGACCCGTCTCCCGCCCATAGACTGCTGGAGATAGGCACCAGCTTCCCCACGACCCACTATGGAAGAAGCGGTATAGATGACTGACTGACTGACAGATTGCATTCCCAGTTAATGGAAAGCAGCACTGTTAGTTGTAAAGAAGCACTGAGCACACTTCCCCCACCTCACTCCAACTTGCAGTCTCAGGTCTCTGACTACCTTCACTGTTAGCTCTGAGGTAAAGCAGCAGTTGGTCAACATCAAAACCCCAATGCTCAATGTCTCACGTCCAGCATGGAAGTTTTTTTTATCAAAGGTCTTACTGACACAAACAGCTCAAACATATCTGTTAAGGTTTTTTTTAAGGTTTTATTTCTGGCACTGATATTGTTCCTCCAGTTAACTACACCACAATAGAAAGCACCCATCATGCTAAGAGAAACTCGGATAGAATGAATAAACCAAAATTATTACAGGGCAGTTGACCCTGTTAGATCAGGTTGCTCCCCGGCCACACATACTGAGGCCTACCTAACAGATATTGGCACTCAGAAGACAAAGAACACACTGACACCATCAAGGTGAGAATGAATGTACTGCAGCAGATAAAAAACATGATGACTATCATATACTCGATGTCTGGCTGGTTAATAAACTGAAAAGGGTCAAAAGTCATGGAGGCCTGATGGGATGACTTTCTGTCCATGTACAATGTCTTGCCAAATATATGTACTATTTGTTGTCTGAGGTTGAAGTTTTAATGTGGGGTGTCCAACAGTTAGACAGTTTAGACATTCTGTCCTAACCCATACAAAAGTCTTGAGTCACTGCTCATTTCTTCATATTTTGCTATAACGAAGTCAGATATTCTGTTATTTTTCAGTGCTGAGCAGTGGTTCTTTAGTCTGTCTAAGGTATCCTTTAAACTTTTTCAGCTTTTTGTTATTTTTACTCCAGCTTTTGTCTGCCATGTAACTTAACTCTTATCTATAAATCAGTCCTGAACACAAACAGATAATTAGGTGTTGCACTTCATGCATACTCATGAAGCAAAACAATATCACAAAAAAGCAAAAAAAAAATGCATTTTTAAATTGGGCCTTTGCTAGCAGTTTAGATTTAGATTGCCCATAATTATTTTAGAGCTCTGCATGGAGCTGGACTCAGCGTTATAGAGGGAAACCAGGAGAAACTGTGCGTCACTGGTGCCAGTTAAAGCTCTCCCTACGCTGCGGTCCTTTCAACCGGAGCTTTTTAGAGGGAGCTGAGTGAAAGGTCGGGTATTTAACAGTATTTAAACAGTATATAAAGTTCTCTAACTGTGGCTGTCATTTGCAGTGAGGAGCCGATTTTTGAACGTAATCAGAGCTATGACTGCACTTATACTGCAATAAGGGCACCAGCTGTAAGTCAATTTATTTAGTGAATAGAAAGCATTTTCATTCAGTATATTGCAACCTATTTGTGATGCGCAAATGTGTCTTACTAATGCAATGGCATGATGGCCTCCTCAACTGATTCCTTTATACTATAAAAATAATTATAATTAATCTAATAATTAATAATTGTTGCATTGGGAGCAAATCTCTGTCCGCGATGGCTAAGTAGTAGGTAATTTTCAATTTTTTTATTTGACGTCCTGAATGGTTGTAAACATTTAAAGTACTTCAAATAGTGTGTGTGGTGATAGTCTTGCTAATAGAAATGTGGGAGGCATATTCACGTCATTATGGTGATCAGCACTGAGCTATGATTGAGCTCAATGCAACAGCTAGACAGTGCCGTTTGGTTTAGATACACACATTGTAGAACTAAACAGGTACGAGCTGACAAACGTTTTATTTTCAGTAAGGTTTGAGTCACTGATGCCATAAAAGTAGTTGTTGGTTTGCTGTAATTGACTACAAATAGCACTCACGGTGTGTAGACACAGTCTCTCTTAGCGTTGTTCGGCCTTAAGGAACCGGTTCGGACTGTCACAGCACAGTTGTCTTAGTTATTTGGACATGTGGTGGGTGTCCTCTGGTTATTTATACTACTTTGCATATGAATTTATGGGCAGAGACCAGGTGGTCATCACAAATTGGGATGTCTGAAGGTTATGTGTGCGGTGACATATCTACGCAGAGTTGCGTACATCTGAAATTTTTTGTGCGCTGCAAATTTCTCCATAGCGCCAACTTTTTGTATGAAAGCTGCAGACTCTTTCTTACATGAAGCCCCTGGTGTTTGTGCACCCGCCGATGGAGGTCAATCAAAGCCAAATAATGATCTGCTGTTCGTGAATCCGGTTTATGTAGGTTAAGGCAGTCTGTCTTAACCTGTTAAGCCCTGAGCGGTTTTAGAACAATTTCCACCTGGAATTACATAACTGAAATAAGTCAAATATAGCCCCAGAGTTATAAAGTCTAAATGCACTTTTGTTACCTGTAGATAAGTAAGACATCCTCGCCAAAATCTTTTTCTAAATGAACATTGTGAAACACCATGAAAATCCTTTTGAAATCCTAGGAGAAGCCTCAGATTGTACTCATCAACATCTTGACAATAACTGCAGCAAATGTGGACTGAATCAGTTGAATCATATTTGTTCCACAAACAATTTAATGGGCAATGTGCCAGGCAAGCTGGTATTTTGGCATAATTTACCCAAATGTGCCGAATGTGTTTTTCAGCTCATAAAAGGGAATCAAATAAAAGTCCTGATTTTTATTGTATGACTCCTTTTCCATATGACATCATGACATTTACCCTGTGTATCATCAAAATGTGCCATTGTACACAGCATAAAATCAATATAATGAAAAGAAATCAAACTAAATTGTCTTTTTGTCTCGAACTAGAGGAAATGTATAGAAAAAGATTAATCCATAATAAACTATGTAAACCAATGTGCATAAAAGAACATTAAGTGAAAAACTATGTATTCCAATGCACCAAATTAATTATCAATGAAAAAAAATGGGTTTCCCTTTTGGTTTTATATTTTTTTATAATTTTTTATTTTTAAAAATACAGGGGTTAGACAATGAAACTGAAACACCTGTCATTTTAGTGTGGGAGGTTTCATGGCTAAATTGGACCAGCCTGGTAGCCAGTCTCATTGATTTCAAATTGCACAAAATAAGAGCAGAGTGTGAAAGGGTTCAATTAGCAGGGTAAAAGACAAATTTTGGCTCAAAAAAATTGAAATGCCCCAAACATTATGGGTGACATACCAGAGTTCTAAAAAAGGGGACCAAATTTTTGGTGTTCCCCGTTTTGCTGGCGCATCTGTGACCAAAGGACAGCCCAAATTTTTTGTGATGTATCAAGAGCCAACGGTATTCCCGGGGTAATGTCAGCATACCCCCAAGAAGGACGAACCCCATCCAACAGGATTAACGTGGAACGCAAGGGGAAGCTGTCTGAAAGAGATGTTTGGGGTGCTACCCCGGGTTGTAACCAAAAAAAAAATAAAACCCATGGCTGCCCCAAATCAACCCGGCAGAATTAAATGTGCACCTCAAAATTCCTGTTTTCCCACCAAAACTGTTGGGCGGAAGCTCCACAGGGTCAATATACACGGCCCGGGCTGCTATAGCCAAAAACCTTTTGGTCACTCATGCCAAGAAAAAGTCGGTTTCAATGGTGCAAGGAGCGCAAATCTAGGGCTGTGGACAATGTGAAACATGTATTGTTCTCTGATGAGTTTTCCCCTTTACGGTTTTCCCCAAAATCCGGGGGAGTTAAGGGGGTGGAGAAGCCCCAAAAAAGCGGTTTCCCCCCAGAATGTTGCATGCCCAGAGTGAAGCATGGGGGGGGATTTAGTGATGGTTTTTGGGTCCCTATCATGGCATTCCCCTTTGGGCCCAAAAAACTTTGGTGAAAAAAAAAAAAATTTTTTGGGGGGGGTCACTGCCAAGGGGCTACCCAACCCCCCTTGAGGGCCATGTTTCATCCAAAAGGTTTAAAATTTGTATTTCCGAAGGCCCCGGGGCCGTGTATCAGGATGACAAAGACCCCCAAAACACCAGCAAGAGGTGAAAAATTTGGGTTTTATGAAAAATGGAAAAGTGAAGGGGTTTTAAAAAATCTCCCATGGCCTGCCCCAGTCCCCCAGATCTAAAAAATTATTGGGGCCACTTTGGGTTTTTTTGGAGGAGCGAAAATCGGGAAAAAGTTTTCACCACCAAATAATCACGTAGTGACCTGGGCCCCCCCCCCCCCCCCCCCCCCCCTATTCCCGCAAGAAGAATGGCTTAAAATCCCCCTACCAAATGTGCAGGGGCTTGTTTTATGCATTTCCCCAAAACGAATTGACCGCAAAAAAGGGGGCCCTAAAACCCCTACAATTTAAAATTTTTTGGTCTAAAACCCGGGGTTTCCCGTTTTTATTGTCCAACCCCGTATTTTATTATATATTTTATAAAGTTTTTACAATATTAAAATTTTATATATATATTTTATATATATAATAATGTGTGTGTGTGTGTGGTGGTGTATGTTTGAAGGGTTTTTTGTTCACTGATTTTTACATAACAGTAATCCCCAAATGTAAAATAAATAACCAAAAAATTGGGAAAAAGCGGACTGTAATAAAATTCTGTGGGAAATAAGAAGGAACAGCCCCTAACTAATAAGAACTGCGCCTCTCCTCCCGGAAAAGGGGAAATTTAATTCAATTCACTTTATTTTTATAACGCCAATTCACAACAAAGTTGTCTCAAGGCACTTCACAAAAGGGCAAGGGACAAAATTCCACTTAAAAACCCAACCATTGAAAAAGGCAGGGCAGATTTTCTTTATTTTTTTTTAAATTGGATAAAAAAGTTTTTCTATCTAAGGAAACCCAGCAAAATTTCATCCAGTCGTTTACTTGCGGGATTCAAATCCTCCTGGTGAACATGTAGAGGACAGTGGACGTCATGGGGTTGAAATTTTTTCAGCAAACCCTCATACTGAGCAGGGATTTTAGCCCACAGTGGAGAGGGAAAAACCCCTTTTTAAAAAGGAAAAAACCCCCAGCAGAACCAGGCCCCCCGCATTTTTTTAGCGGCATCTGCCACGAACCGACTGGGGTTAGAGGAAAAAAAGAGCAGAGACACAAAGAAGGGCTGATCCCGGAGTCCTTTTTAAAGGGGAGAAAAAAGGGGTTTAAAAATGAAAGGAAAAAGGGGCCCTGTGGAAACACGGTAGAGGGTTTTAGAAAATTTTAAATTTTTGCCCCAAACAAAGCTTTGGGCGAGCCCCTGTGTTTGAATTTTTTATCAAAGTGAGAGAGAATTTAACCCTCTTTTAATAGAAAAAGGCCCGGACTTCATTTTTTAAAAAGGTTTTTAAAAGGAATCAGGTTTGAAACTTTTTTATAAAAGCCCAGGTTGAACAGAGCCCGAACAAAAAAGTACAATCTTTCTTTTATAGAAAAAGAGGGTTTTATTCAATTTCAAAGAAAATGAGGAGTTGCCCCCTAAATTTTAAAAGGGGATTTTTAAATTTAGGGCCCCCAAAAACCTTACCAGGACAGGGGATAAGACAATTTTTAATGGGGCCCCCCATCTGCCCCCCCTTTGGAAGTATTAACCAAAAATTTTTTAACAAATGGTAAGAGGCCATTGCTCAAAAGAAAACGAAAAATAAAAAAACCCCAAATAGGAAAGGGGAAAAAGGGGGAAAGGGAAGTGATAGACTTAAAAAAGAACCCCATTACACTTTCCCCTTGTGTTTAAACCAAATAATCTTTCCCAAAAAAAGAAAATTTTTTTACAAAACCTTTCCCCCAGGGATAAAAGGAAAAAAAACCCAAAAAAAGGAAAAAAAAAGGGAACATAAACAAATACAGGTGTCTTTTTCCCAGGGTTTTTTCTCCAAACAAAACCCCTTCAAAGATTAGCCAAAACAAACACAAAAATAATAAGGGGAAAACCCCACATATGAAAAAATAAATCTCCCAAATCTCATTTTTCCCACTAGAATGTTGAACATCAGTATAAAACCCCCCCCAAACAGTTTAGAGTTTTCCAAATCTTTTAACATCCCCAAACCCTTTAAAAAAAACCCGGGTCATTTCCATACCAACTTTTTATCTAAAATGCAGAATAATCACAGTCAAAAAAACAGAAATTTAAATCTACACCCAAAATCAACCTTTACAGGGAAAACTTTAAACCCCCCCCAATTTTCCCCAATTAAACCCCCCTTTTAAACCCTTTTGGAATAAAACAACATAAAAAACAAACACAGAATCAAAAAGAAAAAAAAAATAAAAAACCCCAAACCTTCCCTTTTAACCAGGATTTTCCAAACCCAAACCCAGAAAATTTTTCCAGGCCCAGGGTTTTCCAAGAGGGAACCCATCTTTGCTTTTTTTTTTTGGGTTTTTAAAGGCAAATCCCAAAAATTTTCAGGGGAAAATTTTGTCATGTTCCCGGACACATCAGGATTAAAAGTGCAAAAATTGTTCCCCAAATTTAAAAATGCCCAAACCCCAACCCTTTCCCCAGAAAAACAGGTAATCCCCAAAGCCATTTTTTTTTACAAACCATCTTTCTAAGAGTTTGGTGCCCCTGGTCAAAAAAGTAAAACCCTTTAATTCAGTTAAAGCAGAAAGGGATTTTTTTTTAAACCCTAGCTGACAACTCTTTAACCTATGACCCCTGCATTTAGCCCCCCAAAACCTGGGAAGGGGTGTCCCCCAAAATCCCTTTCCCCCCCAAATTTTTAAAAAAACCCCCAAAGCCCCTCTTTTGCCGTTAAAACATTGTCTTATTTTCAAATTTTAATGGGGTGATTGGAATCATAATTAGAACTTTAGGTAGTAAATGATTTTAAAAAAAGCAGGCAGATAAGATAGGGTCCTTTTTCCACCACACCCCAAACCTTTCAAACCATAAATTCCCCTTTCTCTCCCAAGGGGAAAAAAGTAAAAAAACCCCCGGGTTTAAATTTTCCTCCCGGCCCTAAAATTTCCCTTCCCCATTGGGTTTAAGGGCGTCAGTTAAAAGAGTTAACAAAAAAAGGCACGGGTGAAGATTTTAAAAGGGTAAAAAGGTTTTCGGGGTCTGTTTAGGACGGCCCCCGATGTTTTTTCTGGGGTTTAAAGGGCACTTTGAGACGGGTATAAAATTTTAAAACCCCTCTGTTTTTTCCAAGGAAAATAATGTGTTTCCCCCTTCCCCCTTCAAAAAATCTAGATCTTTTAATTTGGTTTCCCCTATTCCCCCAAAAAGATTTCCGGGTTTTAGCAAATTTTAAATTAGTCTCCCCTAGAAAATCTCAAAACTTTTTCACTTTAACCCTTACATTTAAAATTTTCCTTTCCCCCAAAAAAAGGGGAAACTCCCCCCAATTGGTTATATGGAAAGAAAGTAGTTAGAATAGAAGCAGAAATCAATGGGAAAACAGGCCCCAGAAATTTTGATAATTAATAGCATGGGGAAACAAAAACAAACAGAAAAACTTTCTTTTTTTATCTTCCTCACAGTGTGACCCAATCATTTGCCCCCAAAAATTTCTCATTTAGATCAGGGTAGCCCCGAGAAGGGGATGAATCCTTTTTTCGAATCAGCTGATGAGTTTTATTAGCATAATTAAACCCCAGTTTAGTCACACATTTGTCTTTTGGTTTTATTTTTTTTCCCAAAATGAAAACAAAAAGGGTAACAAAAAATACTCCCAATCCCCAAACCCCATCAGCTCAAAAAGACCACCCTTCCATAAAGGCGCATCGTGCCCTTGATGGGAATTTTCCTTTCTTCTTTTACTGAAAAACAAAAAAGTTTTTTTCAAAAAAAAAAAAATAAAAAAAAACCCTTAAAAAAAAAAAAATTTCCCTGCTCCCCTTCCAGAGGGCTTCTGCGCTTCAAGCCCCCTGTCCCAAAAACCCTGGTCCCAGGTGGGCGGTCGTTGGAACCCCCAAAGGCAGGAGGTTAAAGGAACCAGGATGTTTAAAGGGGGGTTAGTGTTCCCCCCCCCCCCCCCCCCCCCCTTTTTTTTTTTTTTTTTTTTTTTTTGAACCCCCCCCCCCCAAAAATTGCGTGTGTAAATTTGGCCCCGGGTTGCCCGCCCCCCGGACCTTCCCCGGCAGGGGAGTAAACCGAGAATTAAAAAGGGGACCTTCCCCGTTTTTTCCCTTCCCCAGTGACGTCTCCGGGTTTTCCTAATCAGCACCCCACCTCCGGTGGAATGGTGAAGGGGTCTGTCAGCTAGGGGGGAAAAGGCAGTTTTCCCCCATCTGTTTGGGAGAGAAAAAAGAAAAAACGTGACAGCCCCCTTCCCAAATTTTCCAAACATGGAATTTTTTCAAAAATTGGAGCATTTGTTTTAGTGTCCCTTGGTTCAAATTTTCCCCACCCTAATATAAATAAGAACCAGGGGGAGACCCTTTTGGGCCCAGGAAAACCCTGTTTTTCACACCCATTTCCCAAATTTTTTCTTTATTGTTCCATTTTTTTCGTTTCTACTGCTCCCCCAGATTGTGGGGGGGAAAGCACAATGTGTCTTAACGGAAAAACCTAGAAGTTACAATTTTTCCTGAAAAACTTTGTAAAAAAAATGTTTTCCGTTATCACGGGAAAATCACCTCGGGCCCCCCCAAAAGGGGAAGAATCTCTGTAAAAACAAAGATTTGGGGAAAAGCCCCTGCTGTCTGCGTGTTTTTTTGGAAAAACCCCTTCAAATATTCAAAAAACATGAAAAACCACCAAAAAATTTATTTTTTCCCCTTCAGCAGGTGTCAAATCAAGGAAATCCATATCACAAAATGCTGAAATGGGAAAGGGGAGGCGGATGTGCGGTTGTGATCGTGCGGGGAACCCTGGGGGGGTTATGAGAAGCACAGACCCCAAAACATCTTTTACAAAAATTTGTCCCCCCACCCCAAACAAAAAACCCCATTTTTATAACCAATATTTTTTTAAACCTTTCCCAAAGATTCCCCCTTTGGAAAACATGACCCTTTTCCGTGCGCCCTTTTACCCAAACCGGGAAAAAAAATTTTTTGGGGGCAGCATGGCCCCAAACCACAAGAGAAATCCCCCGGGCCAGAAACCGGTTAAAGTTTTCCCCCGGGTTTTTGCCATTTCTTTTTCCCTGGGGGATAGCAAAAGATTGCATTTCGGGAACAGGGGACACCCTTTTTGGACAGCGAGAAAAAAAAAGTTTAAATCTGGGGGGAAAACCCTAAAAAGCTGCATTTTTTTGCTGCGGGGTCCCCCTGAGGGGGGGGTTTACCCCTAGAAAACAGAATCAGATTGTTGTGTGCGCGGCACCATTTAACCCAAACAGCCAAAGGGCCCCGGGTAAAAAAAATAGCACCCCAGAAGGATCAGACCCTTGTTAACCCCTTCAAAATGGGTTTTTCCCCATCTGCCCTTAAAAAAAGGACCCCGATTTTTTCCCCCCTCCCCCAAAAATCATGAACCCCCAAAAACAATATCTTGAATCTGTGAAAATAGTCACAGTCTTTCCTTCCCCCCAATTTAAAAGCCATTTAAAAGAAATTTTAATTTTGGGTTTTGAAAAAAGAAAGCCCCGGGCAAAGGATTTTGGGGCCCCAAAAAACAGCGGGAGTCAGAGCACACTGAAAACCCTATTTGAAAAGACCCACAGCCCCCCCCGGGGGGAAGACCCATTCCCATACAAAAAAAAAACAGGGTCATTTCAAAGGGGTGTCTTGAAGTCAGGAGAGGGGTACAAAAAACCCTTTTAAGACAGCTGCCCCAGCAGATTTCTCCCCATCCTCCTAAAGTAGACAGATGTGTGGCGGGTTAAAAAGTGACAACGTTTAATTGTAAGTTAGGCAGGTCCAGTAATAGTAAAGAAAAACCTAAGCCCTTCCCTGTGATAAAAAAGACGTCTTTTTTCCCATGAGGAGATGGAAACAGAATGGGAAAACAAAAACTGTCAAGGGTTTTATACCAAAAATGCCCCGTGACGCAAAACAGTTTTTCTCAGCTTGGGGGGGGCAAAAAACCGCGCAAAAACCCAGGCCCCCACCCCTTTCCCCCTGGATAAAGCTGACGGAAAAAATAAGCCACAGGTCGAATTTTTATTCCCATGGGGATTGAAAACAAACCCGGGAGGAAATGAAACCAGATTTTTCACCACCATTTGAATAAATGGCTTCAAAAGTTCGGTAAACCCCAATGCGGGCGCAGAAGGCCCGGGGCTTTTTTTAAATTTCAATAAAAGCCTTTTGCCCCCTTTTTCCTTTTAATTTGTCTGCAGTGAAAAGTTTTTCCCATATTTTAAAATGGAAAAGGGCCCGTTTCCCAAGCTCAGAGAAATTTGGACGGGAAAATTTTCCCCCAATTTTAAAGGGGGGAAAAAAAACCAGGACGAATCCCCCTCCAAACCCTTCCTTTTTCAAAAAGTATTGTTTCTGACAGGGGTTTCGTTTTTGGATTTGGAATAAAAAAAAACCCGGCTCTTTAATCTGTAAAGGAACAACACATATTGTGAGCAGCCAAAATTTAAATTTCAGGCAGCTTGCAAGACCCTAAATTCACCAAAAGAAAGTAGCAAAAAAAACAGATGGGAATGTGAAATCAGTTGCATGAAAGTTTTTACAGGCAAAAAACAGTTGGGACAAAGGTTTTTGAAAGAAATTTTGGGGAAGTGAACACAAAACAATATGGGACGTCTGTCTCCCCCCAATCAGTGGCAAGGGGGAAAAACCCCTAGAAAAAAAAAACCCCCAAAAATCCTTAAATTTCCAATTTTCAGAGGGGCCAACGATACTTTCCCCGGAACCCCGAACCAGAAATTGAAAAAAATGCAGTGAAAAGGGCCCAAAGTCAAAAGATAACCCCCCCGCCCTGATAATTCCAGCCCATTTTCAAAAGGGGGGCATTTCCCCTCTTTTTGAAATTTTTGAAACAAACTTTTCTCTAGTAAAATAAGGTCCTTCCGACACAGGTGAAGTAAAATCCCAGATTCATTGCATCCATTCCCTATCCAATTTTAGGTGTAACAAACTTTCCCTCCCAAAGGGGAAAAAAAAATTTTTGAGGAAACAGGAAAAACGGGGAAGTTCCATTTTTGATATCCCAATAAGGGTTGACGGGGCCCCAAGTAAAAATTTTTAGTCATAGCCAAAAGTTGTTTTGCGTGTAAAACGGGCCAGTCCATCGGGGTTTTAAAAGGTAATAGAAAATTTTAATTTCCTACACATAAAAATCTTAACCATAAAAAAAATTTTAAAGGACAAAAAGGGGAAAACCAAAAAAAAATTTTAAACTGCCCCCCTTGTGGAGGGGAAAAACCATTTTAGAGGAACAGAAAAAATTTTTCCCAACTTTTTCCCCCAAAGCAGAGCCAAAATAAAACAAAACCCGGACCACTAGTTTTGGCCCCTTTTTTGATACATTTAGCTGATTAAAAAAAGAGTGTGTGCTCCAAATCTACAAAAAAAAGAAATTTTTTAAACCCCCATCACCATCATAGAAAAAAATAGGAATTTTTTAAAATCAGGGTTCTGTGTATGGAGATACGTGCCTGAAAAACTACAGAGGCACTTTCTAAAGTGTAAATGGCCTCTGTAGAAAAACCTATGGTGAATCCCCAGTATCAACATGCAACTGTGTGTATGTTTGTGAAACCTCACACCCCCCTTAAAAGAGACCCCTCCTCAAGGCGAAAATGGCAGCCGATTCCAGAGTCCCATCCCCCTTTTGTTAGTTTCCCCTTTGTTTAGGCCCCCGCAGTTTCCCCGGGACATAAATTCTTCCAGTGACCCATCTGTCCACAGTTATGGCAAGCAGGAGTGGGAACCCCCCTGCCCCTTCCCCAACGTGAAAAGAACCACGTTGTTTTGTATTGTAGTACAGGGGGTCAAAAGCCCCGTTATGCAAATCAGTCTCTCTTTATCCACTTTTTTCTTCTTTCGGTCGTTGATAACGTCATCGTTTTTAAAACCATGTCTTTTCCACCTCGAAACGCACTCCATGTCTCCAGCCAAAACAAAAAAGTCTTAGTTTGTGCTGCGATCTCAGGGAAAAGTCCTTCCATAATGTATCCACACCAAAATCTTTCCCCAGGGGCCCAAAAACAGTAAAGGTTAGCCGGGGGTTCCATGCCTGAATGTTTATTGAACGGTTTCCCTTTTCTATCCTGTAAAAAAAAATCAGCGAAAAAGTCTCGTAAGGGACGTTGTTTGACTTGTTGGTAGCAGGGCACAATCACTCCTCTGGGGAAAAATTTAGTGATTAAATCAGTGGCCACAAATGTTCCACGGAGTAAAACCCCAGGCCCCCATACGGTGATTTAAAAATCCCCATCTTCCCCCACCGGTCACGCCAAGGCGCAAAGCAGGTTTGGCAGTCTCAAACCAACTAAATCTCCAGGTTTTGATTTTTGTTTGCAAGGAGGGGGGGGGGGCCCGGGGCAATTTTTTCTGTTCCAGTGGCCCTTTTCTCGTGGCATAAAGCTTTAAATTATAGGCAAAATTTTCCTTCCGTCTTCTACCGGATCTGAAAAAGCAATGCCCCGGCTGGCTTGGATGTCTTCTGCAGTCCCCCGGTCGAAAAAAACCCAACTGAGGCTCATTTTTCCGGCTATTCCCAAACCATGGGGCATTTGTACGTTTCCCCCTTTTTTTTGTCATCACCCCGCTGTTTTTACTTTTTGGGCCATGTAAAAAATCAGGTTTTAAAGTAATAGGAGAGGAGAATAAAGGTGATTTCCCCAGTCCTTCGATGATCCCGGCGCTGCTCATCTATAGGCATTTTTTTCTTAGAAAAGGGTGGAGTTAGGGAGAAGGAGGTTTTTATGATCACACTCTCCCCCGCTGGGGCCGCCGGTGCTCGGTGAGATCAGCTGCAAAGGCAGGTGGATGTGTGGGTTGACTCACGGGCTGATGCTGAAGGGACTGGCGAGTTGACTTGGCTGACTTTTTGGCTGATTTACCGTTTTGACCTGCTGCGGGAGGGGGGACGGGAGTCTAGATCAAGGTCTGCCATCTGGAGGGCCGCAAACCCCATCTGTAAAAGGGGATATGGACAGGAGGGTGAAGCACCAAAAGGAGGGGGAAAACGTGGAATTTCTAAAAAAACCCCCGGCATAAACCAGCATTGTCATGCCTTTTCCCACGCCCCAAGACAAAATCTTTTCTCCCTGCCATTTGGGTTTTAAATTCAGACTTTCTTTTCCCCTACGGATAGCCCCCCCAATCCATTTTTCCCAAACACTTTACCCATATTCTCTCTGATCTAAAAATCCTGTTTTTTAATCTTTTTTTATTTTTAATTTTCTCCTAATCTCCATCCATCAAAACTGTTTCACTTTTTTCAATTTGATTTCCCCCTTAAATTCCCCCTTGTGGAAAACCAAACTTACCCCAAAATTTAAAGCACATTTAACACAATCATCCCCACTTTTTTTTTCTTTATTTTTTTAAATCGCCAGAGTTTGGCGAAGGACGCACCTCTGATGCCTTGGGGACCTGGAAAAACCCATTTTGCTATAGCCTTTTAACCCGTTCAGCGGGCACGTCTGCCCCTCTGGTTTTCCCCCTTTTAAAAAGGTGTAGGAAAATTGCGAAAAACCCCCCCCCAAAAAATTTTGTTTGCTTGTTTTATTTACCAAAAAAAACCTCCCTGTAACCCTTTTACAGGGAACCCTGGCCCTCAGTCGATGCCCCCTTTTTTCCCCTCCGAAAACCTAATCAATTAATTAGGAGATGATGATGAAGGTAATAATAAAAAAAATTAATATTATATAATTCAGAAAAACTTCTCACCCAGATATTTTGTAGAAAAATGGTTCGGGAACCAATCAGCCAGAAGAAAAGGCAAGCTCTGTAGGGACCCCCCCCCGTAAAAAAATGGAGGTGGACTGATGTCTCAGGCTTGGCCAGGCGTCCTTTTTCCCCCTGCATTCCTCTGGCACGTCTGATCCTGTTCATTTACGCCAACAATTGTGGTAGAATTTTCTTATCAAAATGAGAGAGAAGTTAACTCATTTAATAGACAAAGGCCGGACTTCATTTTTAAAAGGGGTTTATTCAAAGGCATACAGCGTTTGAAGACTCTTTTATCAAGCAAGTCAGGTTGAACAGAGCCCGGGAAAAAAAGTACAGGCCCAAAATTTTTTATAGCAGAATGAGGGGTGTTATCTCAACTTCAAAAATGACGATTAGGGGGGTTGTCTCAACTTCAAAGAGTTTTAAACTTTAAAGCCCCCTAAACCTTCCCAGGAAAAGAGATAAGACAATTATTAATGAGGACCCCCTTTTTCCCCTCCTTGGGAAGTATTAAACATAAATTTTTAAGAAAATGGCTAGAGGGCCCTTTTTGCTCTAAGAAAAAGAACACTAATAAAAAACATAGGTCACGGGGAAAAGGGGAATGAAGTTGATAGCACTTAAGAAAGAATTCCCTTTACACCCCCTCCCCAGAAAGGTGTCACAGGTAGGGGACACAGAGTCAGGCCAGGTGTAGCTTTGGGAAGAGAAAAAGAGAGAGAACAAATTTAAAAGCTGAAATAACAGAAAATAATGCAAAATTTATTTTTTAGTGTGAGAATGTAGTGAAGAGGGTGAGAGTGGTCATTATATCCCCAAGCAGCCTAAGCCCTTAGCAGCATAACTAAAGAGATAGCTCAGGATAACCTAAGCCACTCTTAACTATAAGCTTTATCAAAAAAGGAAAGTTTTAAACCTAGCCTTAAAAAAAGACAGTTTTTTTCCATCTAGAGCCCACTGATGGTCATTGTTATACTAAAAACCCCCAAAAAAAATTGGGTAATTATTCTTCCTCTTTCAGATTGATTATAACTATTGGAAAAAGAGGGGGTCATACAGGTAGCAGAAATGGAGGGTGTGTTTGCACCTCAACCATAAAAAGCCGGGTTTTTTTTTTAGGCTAATCCTGACCCCGTTTACTCCATCCAACAGGGAGGGAAAGAAGAATAAATTTTTCCCATCCCCATCCTTTTTCCCCCCCCCATCCCCCCCCCCACCTTTTTTTTTCCCCCCCCACCCCCCCTTTGACGCACCCCCCCCAAGAATCCCCATTTCTTTTCAAGACACCCTCATGAGGCCCATTACATCGAGGCATGTGACGTCCCCAGTACGGCGGAGGGGGGCCAACCCTGGAGAGAGGCCTTGGGGGGGACTCACTGGGGGACTGGGTTGCCCCCAAAAACAAGAGACGCGAGGCCATCCCCCAGTGGGGCCCACCCCCTGCAGAGGGAACCCGTGAGGGACCGGGCAAAGAGGATTGGGTGGCAGACGAAGGGTGGGGGCCCTCGGACCCCGGGCCCCCGGATGCTTAGGCTGGCTCTAGGGACGGGGAATGTCCCCCTCGCTGGGGGGGAAAGGAGCCCCGGAGATTTAGGGTTTTTTGGGCGGGAGGCGATATTGGGGACTAGAAAAGCAGGTTCACCTCCACCCCACAGCGTGGGCTCTGGAAACCCCATCTCCTCAAGAGGGGCTGGCCCTCTTTTTAAACGGGAGTGGCCCCCCCACCGGGGGAGAGGCCCCCGGGCTGGGGGGGGGTTTTTGCTTGTTGCCCCCCAGCTCAAGCCATCGTTTGGGGGTTTTAAAGGCCAGGGGGGAGAGGGTCATAAAAGGGAATCTGGTCAAATAAAAGTCCTGATTTTTATTGTATAACTCCTTGTCCATATGACATGACATTTACCCTGTGTATCATCAAAATGTGCCATTGTACACAGCATAAAATCAATATAATGAAAAGAAATCAAACTAAATTGTCTTTTTGTCTCGAACTAGAGGAAATGTATAGACGACCCAGTGGAAGAGAGGGTCGCATCCCTGCGCCTTCGGGTTGGGGACAGGTCTCTGACTGTCGTTTCGGCCTACTTGGCATCCCTGTCGGGGGTGCTGAATAGTGCCCCTCCCGGGGACTCTATTATTCTGCTGGAGGACGTCAACGTCCACGTGGGAAACGACAGTGACACCTGGAGAGGTGTGATCAGGAGGAATGGCCTCCCCGATCTGAATCAGAGTGGTGTTTTGTTATTGGACTTCTGTGTTAGTCACGGATCCATAATGAACACCATGTTAAAGCATAAGGGTGTCCATCAGTGCACTTGGCACCAGCACACCCTAGGCAGGAGGTTGATGATCGACTTTGTTGTCATGTCGTCAGGCCTTCGGCCGCATGTTTTGGACACTCGGGTGAAGAGAGGAGCTGAGCTGTCCACTGATTACCACCTGGTGGTGAGTTGGATCCGCTGGAGGAGGAGAAAGCTGGACAGACTTGGCAGGTCCAAGCGCATAGTGAGGGTCTGCTGGGAACGTCTGGCAGAGCTCTTGGACGGGGATGTATTCAACTCCCACCTCCTGGAGAGCTTTGACCAAATTCCAGCGGGATGTTGTAGATATAGAGTCCGAGTAGACCATGTTCTCCACATCTATTGTTGATGCTGCTGCCCGTAGCTGCGGCCGTAAGGTCTGTGGTGCCTGTCGTGGTGGCAATCCCCAAACCCGGTGGTGGACACCGGCAGTAAGGGACGCTGTCAAGCTGAAGAAGGAGTCATATCGGCCGTGGTTGGCTTGTGGGACTCCTTAGGCGGCTGACGGGGACCGTCAGGCCAAGCGTTCCACAGCCCGGGCTGTGGCAGAGGCAAAAACTCGGGCCTGGGAGGAGTTCGGTGAGGCCATGGAGAAGGACTACCGGTTGGCCTCGAAGCGATTCTGGCAAACCGTCCGGCGCCTCAGGAGGGGGAAGCAGTGCTTCGCCAACACTGTTTACAGTGGGGGTGGGAGGCTGCTGACCTCGACTGGGGACATTATCGGGCGGTGGAAGGAGTACCTCGAGGATCTCCTCAATCCTGCCGTCACGCATTCCCTGGTAGAAGTAGAGGCTGGGGACTCAGGGTTAGACTCTTTCATCACCCAGGCTGAAGTCACCGAGGTGGTTAAAAAGCTCCGCGGTGGTAGGGCTTCGGGGGTGTATGAGATCTGCCCCGAGTACCTCAAGTCTCTGGATGTTGTGGGGCTGTCATGGTTGACACGCCTCTTCAACATTGCGTGGCGGCCGGAGACAGTGTCTCTGGACTGGCAGACTGGGGTGGTGGTCCCCCTTCATAAGAAGGGTGACCGGAGGGTGTGTTCCAACTACAGGGGGATCACACTCCTCAGCCTCCCTGGTAAGGCCTACGCCAGGGTATTGGAGAGGAGTGTCTGGCTGTGGAACTCTGGACCAGCTCTATACCCTCTACAGGATGCTTGAGGGTTCATGGGAGTTTGCCCAACTAGTCCACATGTGTTTTTTGGACCTGGAGAAGGCATTCGAGTGTGTCCCTCGTGGTGCACTGTGGGGGGTGCTCCAGGAGTATGGTTTCTGTACAAGCGAAGCAGGAGTTTGTTCCGCATTGCCGGCACTAAGTCGGACCTGTTCCCAGTGCATGTTGGACTCCTGCAGGGCTGCCCTTTGTCACCAGTCCTGTTCATAACTTTTATGGACAGGATTTCTAGGCGCAGCTAAGGGCCGTAAGGGGGTCTGGTTTGGGGACCAGTGGATTTTGTCTCTTCTTTTTGCAGAAGATGTGGCCCTGCTGGCCCCCTCTAGCCAAGACCTACAGCATGTACTGGGGTGGTTCGCAGCAGAGTGTAAAGCAGCTGGGATGAAGATCAGCTCCTCCAAGTCCGAGGCCATGGTACTCGACCGGAAAAGGGTGGCTTGTCCTCTTCAGGTTGGAGGGGAGTTCCTGCCTCAAGTGGAGGAGTTCAAATATCTCGGGGTCTTATTCACGAGTGAGGGAAGAATGGAGCGGGAGATCGACAGATGGATTGGTGCAGTAATGGGGGCGCTGTGCCGGTCCGTTGTGGTGAAGAGAGAGCTGAGTCGGTCTACGTTCCTACCCTCACCTATGGCCATGAACTTTGGGTCATGACCGAAAGAACGTGATCCCGCATACAAGCGGCTGAAATGAGCTTCCTCCGTAGGGTGGCCGGGCACTCCCTTAGAGATAGGGTGAGGAGCTCGGCCATCCAGGAGAGGCTCGGAGTAGAGCCGCTGCTCCTCCACATCGAGAGGAGCCATTTGAGGTGGCATCTATACCGGATGCCTCCTGGATGCCTTCCTCGGGAAGTGTTCCAGGCACGTCCCACCAGGGGACGGCCCAGGACACGCCGGAGGGACTATGTCTCTCGGCTGGCCTGGGAACGGCATCATCCCCATCCTCATCCTTATTGACGCAGCTGTCCCAAGAATATTTCATTTCGATGTCAGTGGCCCGCATAATGTCATGCAAAACATTCAATCTGGTAATTTTCCTCTTCTGTGCCATTAGATAACTTTTCTACACATAACACACTACTGGAAGATCACGGAGCAGAGTGCAAGCTAGCTGCAGAGGCCTGTGATTTTGTGCAGCCATAGCACATCTGATACGCATGAAAATTACATCACTGGAGAAGGCTATACCTTGTTGAAAAGACGGAGGTTTTCTAGTTTTCTAATGATAGTGGACATGGGGGGTTGCTTCAAAAAGAAAGGTGTTTTCTGTAGCGTTTTTTTCACAGAGTAAGCCATGTCTGAAGGACCTTTAAATGTCATTGTTTTAGACCACTGAACATAGGGAAGAAAGAAATAATCACGAGAGTGATTATTAGTTGCTTCTCTCATGCAGTAGTTTAATGCAAATCCAGAAATTAACAGTATTTTTACATTTACTGCTCAGTGTCACACAGTGGATGAAAAGCTCATTAATAAACCAAAATAACAATAAACTGCTTACTGTTTGCCTTTTAACATGTTTCCTCACAGAATAAATTACCATAGGCACGTTCCTAGCTCCTGCCACTAGCTTAGCGGCCAATTTCTAGTACACAACTGAGACACAGAAATGTTATGTCTGACTTCTAAAAATCAAATAAGATCCTTCTAAATCTTTCAAAACAACAAAGGATTACCTATAAAAGGTCTTAACCAATGTAAAGATACAAACATGTCATATTTTGATCACCATTACCTAAACACAGGGGAGAAAGAATCACGAGAGTGATTATTAGTTGCTTCTCTCATGCAGTAGTTTAATGCAATGAGGAGAAAGCGCTAAAGCCCCCTAGTGGAGAATGGAGCCACTACCAATCGATCCCAGAAAAGGCTTACTAGCTGATTACTGATGTACATATTGCCATTTCTTTGAATGAAATTACATTAATTCAACATGAAAAATAACTTTTTAACACTTTGTTTACTTTATTACATTGTTGTTTAGGCTTATGTCTACTAATATAAATTAATATTTATTGTAACCCTTTTTAATGTCAACTCTTATAATATGAAATCAACTTATGAGCAACAGTTATATAGAATCTTTTAGTACTGCATTGGGAGTACAGTGGTAGTCTTTCCAAGCTATCACAATTGCGTGTAAATTGCTGTAAAAGTAAAAGTATTTGTGCAAAACTCATTTGGGAAATTGTTTTGTAAACAAAGTCTTTTTTTACGCAATATTTTAGAAAACAAATCTTGATCTAGTTTTAGAGACAGGGAAAAATGGCAGTGGCTCTGCATTGCTCCGTTCATACGGTGGCTGTATGCTCTGGCTTAAAAGGTTAAACCTTTTTTTCTGAGTTTCTGCAGAAAAATAATCTAAGCCAGAGATTTCTCCAGAAGAGACAGTGTCTCTTATTGAAGCAGTTTTTCCCACTGCCTGAAGAAGAAGGCATCGAAACTCATCTGGACACCTGATGAGTGATGATCCAGCATAGGCCACCCCAGCTGCTACTGAGAACAGCCACCACGGCTTCAATTCAATTTAATATTCTTTAGGTCTTTCTCATTCAAAACTGTTCACGTAAGAGGTGGTCTCTGGGCAGAATTTTTTTTTTTTTAGGAGACAATCTAAATATTGTTTATTTCATAGTGTTTTGCTTTGTTTGTAGTGGTAAACCAGCTACCCGATGAAACTAATGCAAATAGGCCTTTAAGCCTTGAGGCTAGTTTATGTTCTGTATTGTGTGAAATTGATATACATTTTATTTTCAATTAAATGTTTTAAACACTGATGCCCCACAATTGTCAGTTTGCTCAATTGTATCTGTGTTGTTCCTTAATCTTCTTGAACTAAACTGCTCAAAATAGGTTCGAATATTGTTTAAAGCAAGCCACATAGCACTGCTTTATACCACATGGTAAACAGCGTTGTTTAAAGCAGAGCTAGCTTTACTCCATAATCCACAGATAATGCGTTGTCAGCCATTTTTCCTTTGTTAACCCAAACAGCTAATGCTAGCACCAGGAAGGTCAAATATTTACAAACAAATTGTTGCCATCTTGTGAGAGTCCACAGACGCAAGAATCAGTTATCTAAAAAGGTTATTGAATTCTAATTTGGCAAATCACTCTTTAAAATAATATTTTTATGAAAATGAGGTTTTACTTCTGATTTTACATTGTAATTGGTTGATTCTTTGTTGCCTAATTTTGCTTGGTAGTTTAGTTGAATTGTTCTAGCCTTGTTAAAGAATTTGTTAACTAAAATACTTGGAGTTCAGTTGTTTTTTATTAATTATTGTTGTAATACCACCGCCTTATCTACGACTACACGCACACTTGCCTTCAGTCCAGCTGGCAAATGTGTGTTCCCTGGTCAAAAAGATTGATGAATCTCCTCACCTGTAAAATCTCGGACCTCCGTGGAACTACCACCCTCTGCTTTACCAAAACCTGGGTGAGTGAGAACACCCCAGACTGCGCATTCTGACACCGGGCTTTCAGCTGTTTAGAGTGGACCGCAATGTGGACTTATCAAGGAAAGAGCGAGGAGGTGGAATCTGCTTTTATACAAACGAAGGTTGGTGCAGTGACATCAAAGTGTTGAAGAAGACATGTAGTCCTGACCTGGAGTCATTTCTCATAAACTGTAAAACATTTTATTCACAGAGGGAGTTCATCTCGTCCGTATTGGTTGGCGCTTACATATCTCCTCAAGGCTCCATCTGAGATACTGACAAAAACAACTGGCTGAGCTGATAACAGACGTGGAAGAAAAACATCCAGACTCTCTCATCATTGTTCTTGGGGATTTTAACAGTGCAAACCTCCCCAATGAACTTCCCAAATTTAGACAGCCCATTAAGTGTCCCGCCAGGGATAAAAATACTCTGGAACACTGCTACACAACTTTAAAGAATGCATATCATGCTGTCACCAGGGCTGCTTTGGGACTTTCTGACCACTCTCTGGTCCACCTCATCCCAACCTACAGGCAGAAATTAAAACCTTTACCAGAAGCTCACCCAACTCAAAGTCCTGGCCTCCATCTTTCAGTAGATCACCAGCTTCCCGAAGGACCGGCAGCAGTAGGCGAGGCTGGGAAGCAATTTCTCCCACACAAGAACCATCAGCACCGGCACCCGCCTGGGGTGTGTTCTCTCCCCATTCCTCTTCTCCCTCTACACAAATGACTGCACCTCAGCGGACACATCTGTGAAACTCCTGAAGTTTGCAGATGACATCACCGGTCTGATCCAGGACAGTGATGAGTCTGGATACAGATAGGAGGTGGATCAGCTGGTACCCTGGTGTGGTTAGAACCACCTTAAACTTAACCCACTCGCTCTCGTCTGGGATTGTAAAGTTTTACATTCTGCATGCTCCAGTGTGTGGCACTGGTTAAGGTGGTAAAACAGATTGTTGGTATTCCCCGACTTTATCGGAACATGCGCTCGATGTAATTTGCAGTGCACGCTACTTTGTTTTCTTGTCCAACTTTAAATAGCCAGAATATCTCCACACGACTAAACTCCTCGGACCCTACTTGTCAACGATGTCGTTCGCTGGGTCTTACGTCTTTTCTTCTTTGGGGAACTAATTTTTTTCTCGTTTTCCAGTGATGTCCTACCTGTTACCTGAAGTAAAAGGCTACAGCTGCACAAACATTAGCTGTTATTGCGTCAGGCTGCTACTGTGCTGTCTGTGTCAACGTAACTTTGCATGGCTCTATTCCAGCTACATGATTGGTCCAGTGAGAAGCAACTCTTATAATTATTGGCTATTTATCTTATCTGTATATAAAAGGTCTGTTTCAACCCTTTCTCATTTGTCTATCGAGGAAAAATTATATCGCAATATATATTGCTATCGTTTTATCGGCCAATGCTACACAGTGCTGTCTGCTAAAACCAGTTGCCACAGAGACAGTTTTTTCCCCAAGGGCTGTTTCGCTGATGAACACTTGACAGTCAGAATTTCAGAATAGCACCATGCATACTTGGACTGATCTCACATTATATTCTATTGCAAAATCAATTGTGTATATATGTGCATTAGATATTTTCCATTTCCATTATTATATATACATATATTTAAAAGAAAAAACCTCCACTGAGAGCAAAGAGTACCAGAGTCAAATTCCTTGTTTGTCTACATAGCAATATAACTGATTCTGATTCTAGGCTGGAATTTACAGGACAATTTTTAACAGGCCAGAAGTTATTTGATAAATATTAAATAACTTAAGCATATCATTGCACAACAATCTCTTCCTCTTAAATGTCCAGAATATAAAAAAAACTTTTGAAAAAATTTAGAAATTTGAGTCTAGAAAAGTAGGGGATTATGGAATGTTAAAATGTTTTGGAACTCTGAATTCTGGATTGTTCTGGAGGCAATGTATAAAGAAGTCAGGGTTGGTAAACCTTCTGTACAGCTCATAGTGCTGTATATGTGCATGAAAAAGATCAGACCATGTTTTTGTTGACAAAAAGTTAAAAGTTCAAAAGTTAAATTAATATTAATAGTAAAAAATACCACAAAAAAGTGCTGTACATTACTACTTTTTGATGCGCACACACACACGCACACATAGTGATTTACACAAAATTTAGTCACACACCCTCCCTTCACAGTGGTGGCACCACTTCACAAAGGAATCATTGAAGGGGTTCCTTCAGTTTAAAACTTGAAAAGTATGTCTAATTTTGGTCAGAGTTCATTAGGCAACACAAAAGTGGGAGCTTGCTGAGAACATGAGGACAGTGGCAGAGGCAAGGGCTTCATGCCAGGACCGATAAGAGCAGACAGATCCTACAAAGGCGCTTCTTCTTTAGAAAGGAAAGGATGAAGGAAAAGAGGCAGGAGAGTAACACAAGTTAGAAAGAATGACACCAAACTGCACACAAATGTCTTAGTGCAGAAAATTCTTGACATTCTACATCCATGTCAGAGTTTGTTAATGTGACCCTGTGAGTCTGCAGGATACTAATATTTTACTCAAAAATTCAGCTGCCTTAGAAAGAGAAGCACAAATGAAATAGGGGGAGGAGGTGGTGGGGACTAAGTAGGTCTATTATACTGACAGCATTAAATTGTCATCCCATCTAACTCAAGGCTTTGTCAAACAGAGAACTTTACGTCAAATGCAAATCCACACTCAAGCTAAATTCCATTCCCCTCAATATGAGGAAGAAATTAAGAGCCTCTAAATTTAAAAACATTGAAGTATCAAGAGTAAAAGCAGAAGTTCATGGTCTTAGAATAGCTAATATGGTCCTGAAGATGTAAGTGGGATGCAGTTTTGCTGCTGTGTGGCCCTGAGCTGTAAATGGATATTGGAGATTAGATCTTTAATCTGGAGAGAGAGCCATGCCATTTTCCTATTTCTCTCTCTTATTGATTCTGGTCATTTTCAGCTCTGCTTGAACAAAACCTCTCAGAAATGAAAAGGCCAATCTATATGAACACAAAATAGGTTAAAAATATTGAAACTGTATATGACTACATATGATGGTAAAGGAATGTTTAGTGTAAAAATATATCTTACAAAGACATATCTAGTACATCTTTTGAATTAGTTGTTTAGATTAGTGTGAGAACCCAACATAAATGCAACTTTATATTTCAGAGTGAGAAAGACAAAACCGTACATGTGAAAGTTTAAACCTCTACCTTAAAAGCTCAAAGGCAACATACAGTTTATTAGAGGCATAACAATACTCAAGAGCACTCTAAAGTAGCATGTAGGATTTGAACTACATCCGTCATATGGTCTATCAGGTTTGACAAGTCATGTCCAAAACTAAAATGTATCCTCTATTTTTTTATTAAAATAGTTCAAAAAAAGGAACAAGACTAACATGTTTTAATGTAATTTGCACGTAAAATAAAAGGAAATATGAAAAAGAATACCTTCTTTTAATATAAAAACTACAAAGGTAAATGACAAAATAAATGTTAAAGACCAATGTGGCACTTCTTGAATGTCTTGTGTCATTTCATTAGCATTTAATGGCATATCACAGTATTTATCGGTCTTTGAGCTCCTGAATGTCATCAGTATCACACATTCCTGCATTGCTGTGGTGTGGAGAGCTGTAGATAGTACATTTCCTTTGTATACATTTTTTTTTTGTGGCACTTAACAAGATCCAAAAAAGACATGGCCAGACCATTCAGGACATAATACATACCCTTTTCTTAACCACTCATGGGTTTGTAATGTGAGCAGAATTTGGTCTTGTACTGGGCTCTTCAATGCTATGTCCCAAGAGGAGACATTGCCTTAAAGAAAAATATGCCGTTTATGAGTGTGTGTTCCTGCACTAATTTTGCCATAACAGAGGTGAAAATTACAACATCAAGGGCACTAGTCCTACTCCACACCTTTACATTTCTACCACTTACTGACAAGTGAGAGACGGTCCCTCCTGCAGCTCGCAGGATGGGTTGGGGTCGGAGATTGAGTGGGGTCAGATGTCCCGTTTTGATTGGGTAGTTCTTCTCCTTCCCTCTAAATGTTCACTTTTACTCCTTCAGTTAAGTTAATTTTAAGTTAGATGTTAGTTTTAAGTTGGATATTCGGAAGATGTTTTCTCCTCGTGGTTCACTGCAGGCAGGGATGGCTTATCATGCCTTGCAGAGAGGGCGGATAGCAAGACTCCGTGTACTCGCTGCTGAGCACAGTGGTTCACTTAGGGACCATCAACAAATTACAGTCAATCAAGACACTTGACTAAAAACACCCCAAAAATCAATAGTTTCCAGTTGACCCAAACACCTGGAGTGTTTTAAGGTACCATAGCTAAACTGTGTGACAACACTAGATTAATGAAACACACCATATTGATTTCCTATGTTAGAATAAAATTTAATGGAAAAAAGGGTCATATATTCCTAACAGGTTTCAATGTGGCAAAATTTAGGATTCAATGTAATTATTTATTTTGTGAAAACGCTTGGTTATACTGCCTTCCCATTTATTTTGAGTTCTAATCCCTGGTCTTACAATTGATTATGACCCTCTCAGTCACCTTTTCTTAATGAAAATCTTGTTAAAGTAATATGAGCACCTTCGACAGCAGATTACCAGAACAATATAGAACATTACTTTTAATTATCAGTTGTTAAAGCTGTTGCAAAACATTTCTAGGGTGGCAACAAATTGGCACGATTGATAGAAAATATCCCATAGTAGACAGCTCCAAGGGACGAAAGGATGAAGAAAAATGGTCAGAGTGACAAAGAGAAACGTTAAAGGGAAGCTCTCTTTTATTTTTTTTATTTAGCCACATTGATACCTGTTGGATAATATAGGATTGTTTTTTCCATAAATATATTAATACAAAAAAGGAAAATAATACATTGATAGAAATAGGTGAGTCTCATTTGTCTAGGATAGTAGCATGATACAGAAGTGATTTGAAGTCTTTCACGCACACAGCCTGTAAACTCTTCAATAAAAAACTATTTTCCATAAATTGTTTTTATATATAATAGGAAATCAATGACAATCTCATGATACTGGTGTCTCATTAATCTAGTGTTGTCACGCATTTTAGCAGTGGTTCTGAGTGTTTGGGTCACCTGGAAACTATTAATGTGTCTGTCGAATATCCAACTTAAAACTAACATCTAACTTAAAATGAAGTTCATTGAAGGGTGGAGTTGGATGGTGGACCCCGCACAATTCGCAAGCTTCAGGCGGGGTTATTGATAAGTGATGGTCCTTTTTAGGCCCCTGTTCAGACCTGGTATTAACATGTCATCACCCCAGATGTAAGCAAACGAGATTTCACGCCTATATCACCAAAAACATCAAAATCCATTCTGAGTGATCCCATCAGAGTTGCCCGCTTCCCATGTATATAAACACATATCCACATCACAGATTGGGCTGTCAGCCCAAAAATCAATAGGTCTGCTGACATTTCATCACAGATGCATTTAGACACTTGAATTAAGTTAATATTCAGATATCAAAATGGTTGAGATTCATCTGTTGCATTTTTGTGCAGTTATTTCAACTAATAACTCTTTATAGGCTTACCTGTCTAGCCTAACAGAGCCAGGGGCGGTTGTTCTACATATAATAGAATCCACTTCATCTAAAAAAGATGGAATCTGATTTTTCTAAATACACTTATATTCTTACTATGCGGAGTAATCGTCTATCCCAGATGTAACATAGAGAGGCTAACGCTTCCTTTGGACTCAGTTAATGTAGGGCCCTCTATTTGAACTGTAAACCTTAATATGATGTGGAAATCTTCCTCTCTCTTTGTGCTTCACAGTATCCACTGACTCTTCACAAACCAGCTAAAGACATATTTATACAGACTTTTACTTATTTGTTTTTATCATTTCTTTTATTCTAATCACTTTGTGACTTTTATCTGTGAAATGTACTATATGAATAAGAATTACTTATCTATTTACTTACTTAAATCGCATTCTGCATTCTTAGCAAAGTTTTTCGATAATCCCTTGTCTTTGTGGTTTAATCAGCTAATCATATAGCAAACAGTGGTTCTTAATTGAGTTCACTTTAGGCTTGATTCATTGTAATGCTAGAGTAGCCTTGCAGGAGCTGCAGGAAGATTTATTGAGGGTCAGTTGAGATCTAGGTTTTTATTCAAATCAGAAATAAAAAAAATCTTCCAATTAGAAGACAAACACCTTACCACTCAACCACAGCCATCTAGCTGCTGTGTTAGTATTGATTGTGAGAGCCCACATACCGCACAGAACATTAGCAACAGGGAAATATGGGTTACTATTAAATGTCGCTCATTTCAAACTACCTGGATGTCTGCACTGCTGATATTAGATTAATTTATTTAGTTGGCAAGGTCTGTTCGAGAATACCAGTGCTCAACAGAAGTTTCAACCAACATTCTTTGTCCCCATTGTAGACTTACCCAAGCACTGTGATCTAATGAAAACAAATGGCTTTTCAATGGGCAGGCAAAATTGTTTTAGACATTCATCACCAGCCTCATAGATTTCTGAAATCCCATCAAGTGTGTCCCTGCCCTACACCTCACTATGTCTTTGGCTATCTCTCTTTGTTCATCTGTCTTTTTGTGCCGCTAAATTCCACTAATAGACCGGAATCACAAACTGTGTAACTTCTCAGCATCATTTATACACACTCCTTATAGAATAACCTACTTGACAGTTATTCACTAGTCAAACCTCTGTTGACAGAAAATACAGCCTATCCAGTGTGGAGAGGTCAGGATGAATGGGAGCTTACTGGTTATTTCACTGAGGGTTTACACTTCTTTCACAAAACTTTCACATTTTCCACAGCAAATAAAAACAAATGTGATTAGATAAGATCAGACTTCAAGGATCCATGTGAGAAAATTGGATTGTTGCCGGAGCACAGAGAATAATTTTAAAAAAACATCAAGACTGATATTACAGGGAGAAAATACAACAAATGATAATGCTGAGTAATAAAATTAGTAATGCCAAGAAATGACTTTAGGGTAATAGAGTAAATACAGTATTATACAATGAAAAAGGCCTATAGAGATACAAAACAGGTTATGAGCATGACAGAAGTTTAAGCAGAAGGGGAGACTATTGCTGAGCACGGGTGAATGGAAAGACGGATGGACAGACAGACACTTGCTTCTTCAGCCATTTAGTTATAGATTTACTGCTGTGTTTGGAAACATTGATGAACCTTTTTGGGTCAAGGGTTAGCTATCAGACAGAAAGACATCATATTAAACTGTAGAAATCTTTGGTATACAGACCCAATGACTGCAAGGTGACTAAGATCTATGATTGCAAAACAATCTGATCAGCAGCCCTCCCATGCTTAAAATGTGGGATTGATGGATGGATGGATGGATGGATGGATGGATGGATGGATGGATGGATGGATGGATGGATGGACTTTGTCGTGTTTTTTACACTCGAGGTTGTTCTCATATATTTCTAGAACCTGGTTAAGATATTCAGAAAGATTCTGAGTCCTCTCAGAGAGCTCCTAACTTAGTCAAAACTTCCTGCCAAGGAGTCTCAGCTTAAGAGTGATTCAGCTGGCTGCTGAGAGCCACTCTGAGCAAAGAGACTACAGAAATTTCCATCTTAGTGAGCAGGTGAGCCCGGAATTCAGCTTTAGTGTCCCCTTCATAAACTCCACTAATATATTATATAACTGTTGAAATCATTTATTTTATTTAACCTTTATTTAACATCCCGTTGAAATTAAGAAAATATTTGTTGTTATATTAATAAAACCAATGCATAAAAATAGTCAATTAGAGAATTTGAATAGATGGTAAATTATGGATTTCTAATTTTCTTTACAAAGGTGGTGAATAAACCGGTGTCAGTACAGTTAGCACCGCTACTGCTGCAAGACCGAGATAGAGAAAGAGAGAGAGAGATGGGGAAAGACAAGTACGGTGAAAGTCATGAAAGTCAAGAGAACACATTAGATTATTTTTCTGCTCCATTCCAAGGATTTGGTTGTATGCTACTATGATTGATTGTTATATTAATGAGTTTAAAAGGGTTTATACATAGCATAATGTAGGTAAACATAATTTCAGTTTATGTGATTTGAGTACATAATATTGCACCACAGCAGAAACATGTATTTTGTAGTTATTCAGTTGGTGATGTGTGCAGACGTTGTGCATTCAAAGTGTGCTCAATTTAACTCAGACATGCTGGTTTGCCTTAATTCGCTGGTGGTGGCCTGCTGGGATGGTATCAAATTCTCGGCCTGGATTATTGTCCCAGTCCGCCCCTGCCCGAGCAGATCAATGTGTCCTTCCCTCTGCTTTCAGCACCAGCCTGGAATGTGAGAAGCGATGGTACCTGCTGCATTTTTGCAGCACAGAAGCAAACCTCTTCACAGACGGAGCGTTGTAGATGGCCATTTACGCTTAGGCTATTGACATCATCATGTACAATACAGCAAATACTTCAGTCATACCTCATTTACATCTACCTTCTATGTATAGTGTTTAGATTATTGTACTTGTATCTTGTCTAGAGTTTGTATTTATGTATATATATATATTATTAATATATATATATATATTGATATATATATATATATATTATATAAATATAATTTATATATTATATATAATTTATATATAATTTCTGCCAAATGTTTATTGTTGATATGTTATTTACACTCTGTAAATATTTAAATATTTTTGTACTATATTGTTTGTATTGTTTTGTTCACTTTTAATAAATGGTTATTCATTATTGTTTCTATTACTTATTTATCCTTCCTAATATTACCTTACTAGGGATTCACCTTTACCCTTACCTTCTGCAAAAAATATTTAATTTCCCCCTAAAGAGATGAGAAAGTTTATCTTATCTCTATTTTAATATTTGTATGATTAATACAAATATGCTATAGAAGTTTATGTGTTCATTTATACGACTGTTTAGGGGGTGGATATCTGTGCAATTGAGCCAGTAGTGTTTTATTAATTCTCTGTTGTTCATTGAACGGAGAATATCTCTCCGTTCTCGCAGTCCTTCTGCCATTTTCTCTGCTTAAGACACTCTTATGCTCACGTCCTCAAGTCCTCCTCACTACTTAACATTTGTTCACGTTAGGAGCTCTCTTAAGGCCTAAGGTGCTATGTGAATAACTTAACTAAGTAACTAATATTACCAAGGGAAAATTCTATGAATAATCTTTTTTTAAGATTTTTCTTAGAGTGGTGTCACTAGGAGCTACTTTTTTTCTTATGCCTGGTTCACACAGCAGGATTTTCATATTGTCGGCTGATTTTCAAACCTGAGAGACCCCAAACATGATGACAAGAAATCGTAGGTAAAACAGATTTGGTCCAACAGTGTGTGGAGTCCAGCCATGCGGCAAGCACAACACACCACACACATACCGATTTCAGTCTCCAACATTCACATTTCAGCAACCTCACAAACTCTCTCGAGATCAAACATGAGTTTAGAAGAATTCCTTTCCGTGTTTCTGTCACCTCGATTTCTGATTGGCTATAGATAACGTTCAACATGCTGTCCTTGGGGAACACCACCAACGCTAGGATATCGGGCAAAGACAATCCAACATGTTGAATATCTCCTAATTGAGGTCGGAGCTAGCCCGACGTCCTAGGACTAGATCACTCTTAACACAACGCACATCAGGAATGTCTCATAAGCTTATGTTAAGAGCCATCACGATAATTGGGGCATCTCTGAAGGAGAATATTAGTGCACAAATCTGCATAAAAATCCTGCTGTGTGAACCAGGCAATATGATACTTTGTAAATACAGGCCCTGATCATTTTTATCATGCCTTGATACATAAAGCTTTAGCAAAAGAAGTAGAACCTTCCTACAGGTAACATTAGAAATATGAACAGGGTTTCCTATGTTGGGAAGTCTATGTAGTCAAGGTAGATAGGCTAGGTAATGTTTGAAATATTTCTCAATATTTACAAGATATTTCACAGGCAGGCTTCAACAATTTTTGGACTTGGGCCAGTGTTTTATACGGAAACTATTTATTTCTGCGTCCAATTACCCTCTTCTTCCAAACCAACTCAAGCACCAAATTCTAACAATGTATGTAGTCCTCTTAGCTGCTTTTGTCAATGACAAAATGATCCAAATAAGTTCCTACTGCTGTTGAAAGACTGGATTCGAACGACCTACACTCACCGGCCACTTTATTAGGTACACCTGTCCAACTGCTCATTAACGCAAATTTGTAATCAGCCAATCATATGGCAGCAACTCAATGCTTTTAGACATGTAGACATGGTCAAGACGATCTGCTGCAGTTCAAACAGAGCATCAGAATGGGGAAGAAAGGTGATTTAAGTGATTTTGAACGTGGCATGGTTGTTGGTGCCAGACGGGCTGGTCTGAGTAATTCAGAAACTGCTGATCTACTGGGATTTTCACACACTACCATCTCTAGGGTTTACAGAGAATGGTCCAAAAAAGAGAAAACATACACTGAGCGGCAGTTCTGTGGGCGCAAATGCCTTGTTGATCCCAGAGGTCAGAGGAGAATGGCCAGACTGGTTCAAGCTGAAAGAAAGGCAACAGTAACTCAAATAACCACTCGTTACAACCAAGGCATGTAGAAGAGCATCGCTGAATGCACAACACGTCGAACCTAGTTTATCAGGGAGGCAGCGTTCCTCCCTCGCTGTTGGATGGAGTAAGGGGGAGTCAGGTTTAGCCTAAACCGGCTCAGTTATGTTTGAGGTGCAAACACACCCTCCATTTCTGCTACCTGTATGACCCCTTCTCTTTTCCAATGGTTATAATCAGTCTGACAGAGAGAGGTATCCCAATCCTTGTGGTTTTTAGTATAACAATGATCATCAGTGGGACCCTTTGTGGGGTGCCTTGAAACGACATTGTTGAAAATAAGCGCCGTTTAACTAAATAATCTGAACTGAAACTTTCTGTGTAGTTATGCTGCTATAGGCTTAGACTGCTGGAGGACATAATGACCACTTTCACCCTCTTCGCTACATTCTCACACTACTCTCCAATTTTGCATTATTTGCTGTTATTTCAGCTTTTAACTTTGTTCTCTCTCTTTTTTCTTCCTAGAAGCTACACCTGGCCTGACTCTGTGTCTACCTGTGACACCTTTCTGGAGAGGGGCATCGTCCGAGCTTCTGCTGGCAACAACTTAATGCTCACCCTCTACCGATGATCCACATGGCCCTGTCTTTTAGTGTTTAACCCTTTCTCTCTCCTAGACATGGTGATTGACTGAGCTTTTACTGTAACTAATTATATGTGCTCTCTTTCAGACTCTAAGCTTGAAAACTGGCTCAGAGTTTATATGTTCTTTCTTTCTAGGTGAAACGACTAAAGGAGCTACATCCATTAACATTTACTTTTCCTTCCCATAGAAAGTACTCCTGGATCAGTGCTTTTTTGTTCTCTTTGTGTCTCTGCTCTGTTCTCTCTAACCCCCAGTCGGTCGTGGCAGATGGCCGCTCACACTGAGCCTGGTTCTGCTAGAGGTTTCTTCCTGTTAAAAGGGAGTTTTTCCTCTCCACTGTCGCTACATGCATGCTCAGTATGAGGGATTGCTGCAAAGTCAACGCCAGTGACTGTCCACTGTCTCTACATGCTCATCCGGGAGGAGGGAATGCTGCAAGTCACTGACAGGATGCAATCTGCTGGGTTTCCTTAGACATAAAAACTTTTTATCCAATTTGAATAAATAACTAACTCTGACTGCACTGTTCAATGGTTAGGACTAATTGGAATGTACTGTATGTACCTGACTTTTGTGAAGTGCGTTGAGACAACATGTGTTGTGAATTGGCACAACATAAATAAAACTGAATTGAATTGAATTGAACCTTGAGGCGGATAGGCTACAGCAGCAGAAGACCACACCGGGTGCCACTCCTGTCATCTAAGAACAGTAAACTTAGGCGACAGTTCGCACAGGCTCACCAAAATTGGACAATAGAAGATTTGAAAAACGTTGCCTGGTCTGATGAGTCTCGATTTCTCCTGCAACATTCGGATGGTAGGGTCAGAATTTGGTGTCAACAACATGAAAGCATGGATCCATCCTGCCTTGTATCAACCAATTGAGGATCGTGTCAACGCCACAGCCTACCTGAGTATTGTTGCTGACCATGTCCATCCCTTTATGACCACAGTGTACAGCATGAATCATCTCAGACTGGTTTCTTGAACATGACAACACGGTGTACCTAAAAGAGTGGCCGGTGAGTGTATGTACTAAAGTAAGAACATGGAGGGACCCCCCAAAACACTTTGGTTCCTCAAAAAGTTTTTTTGTGGTCGAAAGACCCCTTTGGTGAAAAAACGTGTGACAAACTATGAAAAAGCCATTTCGCTGATTAACATCTTTAGAAGATCCTCTGCTTCAGTTTGAATACAAGTCTAGCATCTCAGGAGTCTATCATACACAAGTCTCAGCACAGTATTGATGGCGTTCTGTTCTATTAAATGCAAACCCATTGAAAAGTTTAGTAGAGCACAACAAAAGATTAGCTTAAAAGAATAAAGGAATAATGAACCCCATTATCTACAAGAAATTTATTTAATAAAAGAGTTGCATATTACTAAATCGAGGCACGTGACGTCGCCCGGTACGGCGGAGCCGGGGTCCCACCCTGGAGCCAGGCCTGGGGTCGGGACTCGTCGGAGAGTGCCTGGTGGCCGGGTTGCTCCTCGCGGGACCCGGCCAGGCCAAGCCCGAACGAGAGACGCAAGGCCATCCCCCAGTGGGCCCACCACCTGCAGGGGGAACCGTGAGGGACCGGTGCAAAGAGGATTGGGTGGCGGACGAAGGTGGAGACCTCAGCGGCCCGATCCCCGGATGCTTAGGCTGGCTCTAAGGACGTGGAATGTTACCTCACTGGGGGGGAAGGAGCCTGAGCTTGTGCGGGAGGTCGAGAGATATCGACTAGAAATAGTCGGGCTCGCCTCCACGCACAGCGTGGGCTCTGGAGCCCATCTCCTTGAGAGGGGCTGGACTCTCTTCTACTCTGGAGTGGCCCACGGGGAGAGGCGGTGGGCTGTGGTGGGTTTGCTTGTTGCCCCCCAGCTCAGCCGTCTAGTGTTGGGGTTTACCCCGGTGGATGAGAAGGTTGCATCCCTGCGCCTTTGGGTCGGGGGTAGGTCTCTGACTGTTGTTTCGGCCTACGGGCCGAGCGGTAGTGAGGAGTACCCGGCCTTCTTGGCCGGGTACTCCGCACCTGGAGAGGCGTGATCGGGAGGAATGGCCTCCCCGATCTGAATCCGAGTGGTGTTTTGTTATTGGACTTCTGTGCTAGTCACGAATTGTCCATAACGAACACCATGTTCAAGCATAAGGGTGTTCATCAGTGCACTTGGCACCAGGACACCCTAGGCAGGAGGTCAATGATCGACTTTGTTGTCGTATCATCAGACCTTCGACCGCATGTTTTGGACACTCGGGTGAAGAGAGGGGCTGAGCTGTCCACTGATCACCACCTGGTGGTGGGTTGGATCCGCTGGATGAGGAGAAAGCCGGACAGACTTGGCAGGCCCAAGCGCATAGTGAGGGTCTGCTGGGAATGCCTGGCGGACCCCTCGGCCAGGGATGTATTCAACTCTCACCTCCGGGAGAGCTTTGACCAGATTCCAGGGGATGTTGGAGACATAGAGTCCGAGTGGACCATGTTTTCCACATCTATTGTTGATGCTGCTGCCCGTAGCTGCGGCTGTAAGGTCTGCGGTGCCTGTCGCGGCGGCAATCCCAGAACCCGGTGGTGGACACCGGCAGTAAGGGATGCCGTCAAGCTGAGAAGGAGTCCTATCGGCTGTGGTTGGCTTGTGGGACTCCTGAGGCGGCTGACGGGTACTGTGAGGCCAAGTGTGCTGCGACCCGAGCTGTGGCAGAGGCAAAAACACGGGCCTGGGAGGAGTTCGGTGAGGCCATGGAGAAGGACTACCGGTCGGCCTCGAAGCGATTCTTGCAAACCGCCAGGTGGGGGAAGCAGTGCTTCGCCAACACTGTTTATAGTGGGGGTCGGAGGCTGCTGACCTCGACTGGGGACATTAACGGGCGGTGGAAGGAGTACTTCGAGGATCTCCTCAATCCTGCCATCACGCATTCCCTGGTGGAAACAGAGGCTGGTGACTCGGGGTTGGACTCTTTCATCACCCAGGCTGAAGTCACCGAGGTGGTTAAAAAGCTCCGCGGTGGCAAGGCTTCGGGGGTGGATGAGATCCGCCCTGAGTACCTCAAATCTCTGGATGTTGTGGGGCTGTCGTGGTTGACACGCCTCTTCAACATTGCATGGTGGTCGGGGACAGTACCTCTGGACTGGCAGACCGGGGTGGTGGTCCGCCTTCATAAGAAGGGGGACCGGAGGGTGTGTTCCAACTACAGGGGGATCACACTCTTCAGCCTCCCTGGTAAGGCCTACGCCAGGGTATTGGAGAGGAGAGTCCGGCCGATAGTCGAACCTCGGCTTCAGGAGGAGCAGTGTGGTTTTCGTCCCGGCCTTGGAACACTGGACCAGCTCTATACCCTCTACAGGGTACTCGAGGGCTCATGGGAGTTTGCACAACTGGTTCACATGTGTTTTGTGGACCTGGAGAAGGCATTCGACTGTGTCCCTTGTGATGCCTTGTGGAGGGTGCTCCAGGAGTATGGAATCGGGGGCCCTTTATTAGGGGCTATCCGGTCCCTGTACGAGCGGAGCAGGAGTTTGGTCCGCATTGCCGGCACTAAGTCGAACCTGTTCCCGGTGCATGTTGGACTCCGGCAGAGCTGCCCTTTGTCACCGGTCCTGTTCATAACTTTTATAGACAGGATTTCTAGACACAGCCAAGGGCCGGAGGGGGTCTGGTTTGGGGACCAGTGGATTTCGTCTCTTCTTTTTGCAGATGACGTGGTCCTGCTGGCCCCCTCTAGCCAAGACCTACAGCATGCGCTGGGACGGTTCGCAGCCGAGTGTGAAGCGGCTGGGATGAAGATCAGCTCCTCCAAGTCAGAGGCCATGGTACTCGACCGGAAAAGGGTGGCTTGTCCTCTTCAGGTTGGAGGGGAGTTCCTGCCTCAAGTGGAGAAGTTCAAGTATCTCGGGGTCTTGTTCACGAGTGAGGGAAGAATGGAGCGGGAGATCGACAGACGGATTGGTGCGGTAATGGGGGCGCTGTGCCGGTCCGTTGTGGTGAAGAGAGAGCTGAGCCGAAAAGCGAAGCTCTCAATTTACCGGTCGGTCTCCGTTCCTACCCTCACCTATGGCCATGAACTTTGGGTCATGACCGAAAGAACGTGATCCCGCATACAAGCGGCTGAAATGAGCTTTCTCCGTAGGGTGGCCGGGCACTCCCTTAGAGATAGGGTGGAGGAGCTCGGCCATTCGGGAGGGGCTCGGAGTAGAGCCGCTGCTCCTCCACATCGAGAGGAGCCAGTTGAGGTGGCTCGGGCATCTATACCGGATGCCTCCTGGACGCCTTCCTCGGGAGGTGTTCCAGGCGCGTCCCACCGGGAGGAGGCCAAGGGAACGGCCCAGGACATGCTGGAGGGACTATGTCTCTCGGCTGGCCTGGGAACGCCTTGGGCTCCCCCCGGAGGAGCTGGAGGAGGTGTCTGGGGAGAGGGACGTCTGGGTGTCTCTGCTGAGTCTGCTGAGTCTGCTGCCCCCGCGACCCGGTTCCGGATAAGCGGAAGACGAGTTGCATATTCATTACATTGCAATGAGATAGTAGTATAGATTGAATATTAACAACTAGTGTGGAAATTGTACAGGGATAACATGCAACAGAGCAATTGAGTTTTGAGCTGTGGATTGGTGGATGAATGTTTAAAAAGTTGTGGATGCCTGACGAGGTGCAACTCTCAATGAGTTAGATGCAAACACCTAAAACATTACTCTCATAGTTTATATTCCCTGTTTGCAATATAGTCATTTCATGTGAATCTACAGATGAAACATGCAGTACATTCAAGATATCACCCATGTTTTGTCATAATCTGCCTGTGTTTGGGGTTTGAGTTTGTGTTCTGTGTACTCTCTCTGCAATGCCATGTCCTTGACTTGATTTATTACTGTTCATTGGGGTTTATTAGATTCATTCTGCTGTCAAGCATTTGTTACTTCCCTGGACTGCTGTGTTAGATGTGTTAGCTTAAATTTCCTAAAAGATTGTGTTCCTCCCAGTTTTTGTTTAGTTAGTCTCTTTATTTGTTTACTTGGTTCAGTTCATTAAGATGTTTTTTTTTCTGTTACCTCCCTGCTTATTTGTGTTAGCCACTCTCCCTCAGTATTTTTTATTCTCCCTTCCACCAGCTGCTCCCAAGTCTCTCCCTGATTGGCCTCCTCAGTTGATTGGCCCATACTCCACTTCCCTCAGTATTAAAAACACTTTGGTTTCCACTGTTTGCCACTGCTTCCTCCTGGAAACTACCCTGCATGCTACTCCGTTTACTGCCTGATTCCATGTCGTGTAACACTTCTGGAGTAGTTGCAGTACCCTAGGACCAGTTCAACTACTAGAGCAGTGAGAAGTGTAACATGCATTGACCACACACCACAATAAAATTTTTAATTGCTGGCTTATAATTTATTGGAAAGACAGAAAAATAAACAAATGACATAAAATGACATAAAATGTTCAATATCAATTCAAGAAAAGTAAAATATTTTTCCCCTTGGATTCAGTTATTTTCGTTTATCATTCCCTTTTTTAGTTTAAAACCTATTATTTGGCTTTAAAAGGAAATTATTTTCAATCTAGGTTTTTGTTTTTATTAAGTTCAAGTTTTCAGTTCAAGTGTATCCTTTAATCTATTTGAGTTAACTCTGTGTTACTTTAAATCAAGGTTAGTTCTTTAGTTAAAAGGTTTAGTTCAATTTTGTTTTAGTTCACCTTTAAGTCTTACCCATTTCTTGTTTTGTTGTTTTAAACAAATAAAAATTATTTACATTTCAAATAACACCATTACAACATTAAATTGTATGGTTGACCAAAATACTCGTACTCGTACTCGTACTCGTACTCGTTGTCTTCCGCTTCATCTGGGACCAGGTTGTGGGGGCAGTAGACTCAGTAGAGAAACCCAAACGTCCCTCTCCCCAGACACCTCCTCCAGCTCCTCTGGGGGGAGCCCAAGGCATTCCCAGGCCAGCCGAGAGGCATAGTCCCTCCAGCGTGTCCTGGACCGTCCCCTGGGCCTCCTCCCAGTGGGACGTGCCTGGAACACCTCCCGGAGAAAGCGTCCAGGCGGCATCCGGTATTGATGCCCGAGCCACCTCAACTGGCTCCTCTCGATTTGGAGAAGCAGTGGCTCTACTCCGAGCCCTTCCCGGAGAGCTGAGCTCGTCAACCTAACTTCCACTCTGCGGAGGAAGCTCATTTCAGCCACTTGTATTCGGTATCTCGTTGTTTCGGTCATGACCCAAAGTTCATGGCCATAGGTGATGGTAGGAACGTAGACCGACCGGTAAATCAAGAGCTTCGCTTTTTGGCTTAGCTCTCTCTTCACCACAACGGACCGGCACAGCGTCCCCATTACTGCGGCAGCCACACCGATCCGTCTGTTGATCTCCCGCTCCATTCTCTCCTCACTCGTGAGCAAGGGCCCAAGACACTTGAACTCCTCCTCCACTCCTCTCCAACCTTAAGAGGACAAGCCACCCTTTTCCGGCCGAGAACCATGGCCTCGTACTTGGAGGAGCTGATCTTCATCCCAGCCGCTTCACACTCGTCTGCGAACCGCACCGCCCCAGTGCATGCTGTAGGTCTTCGCTAGAGGGGGCCAGCAGGACCACGTCTTCTGCAAAAAGAAGAGACGAAATCCACTGGTCCCCAAACCAGACCCCCTCACAGCCCTTAGCTACGCCTAGAAATCCTGTCCATAAAAGTTATGAACAGGATTTCATAACTGGTGACAAAGGGCAGCCCTGCAGGAGTCCAACATGCACCGGGAACAGGTCCGACTTAGTGCCAGCAATGCGGACCAAACTCCTGCTCCACTTGTACAGAGACTGGATGGCCCTTAATAAAGGACCCCCGACTCCATACTCCTGGAGCACCCCCCACAGAGCACCACGAGGGACACAGTCGAATGCCTTCTCCAGGTCCACAAAACACATGTGGACCAGTTGGGCAAACTCCCATGAACCCTTGAGTACCCTGGAAAGGGTGTAGAGCTGGTTCAGTGTTCCACAGTCGGCACGATAACCACACTGCTCCTCCTGAAGCAGAGGTTCGACTATCAGCCAGACTCTCCTCTCCAATACCCTGGCATAGGCCTTACCAGGGATTCTGAGGAGTGTGATCCCCTATTGTTGGAACACACCCTCCGGTTACCCTTCCAGTCCAGAGGCACTGTCCCCAACCACCACGCTATGTTGAAGAGGCGTGTTAACCATAACAGCCCCACAACATCCAGAGATTTGAGGTACTCAGGGCAGATCTCATCCACCCCTGAACCCCTGCCACTGTGAAACTTTTAAACCACTTCAGTGACTTCAGCCTGGGTGATGAAAGAGTCCAACCCCGAGTCCCCAGCCTCTGCTTCCACCAGGGAATGCGTGATGGCAGGATTGAGGAGATCCTCAAAGTACTCCTTCCACCACCCGGTAATGTCCCCAGTCGAGGTCAGCAGCTCCCCACCCCCACTGTAAACAGTGTTGGCGAAGCACTGCTTCCCCCTCCTGAGGCGCTGGACGGTTCGCTTGGAGGCCAACCGGTAGTTCTTCTCCATGGCCTCACTGAACTCCTCCCAGGCCCGAGTTTTTGCCTCTGCCACAGCCCGGGCCGTGGCACGCTTGGCCACACAGTACCTGTCAGCCGCCTCAGGAATCCCACAAGTCAACCACAGCCGATAGGACTCCTTCAGCTTGACAGCATCCCTTACTGCCGGTGTCGGACTCTATGTCTCCAACGTCCCCTGGAATCTGGTCAAAACTCTCCCAGAGGTGGGAGTTGAATATATTCCTGGCCGAGGGCTCTGCCAGACATTCCCAGCAGACCCTCACTATGCGCTTGGACCTGCCAAGTCTGTCCGGCTTTCTCCTCTTCCAGCGGATCCATCTCACCACCAGGTGGTGATCAGTGGACAGCTCAGCCCCTCTCTTCACCCGAGTGTCCAAAACATGGGGCCGAAGGTCTGACAACACGACAACAAAGTCGATCATCGACCTCCTGCCTAGGGTGTGCTGGTGCCAAGTGCACTGATGGACACCCTTATGCTTGAACATGGTGTTCATTATGGACAATCCGTGACTAACACAGAAGTCCAATAACAAAACACCACTCTGATTCAGATCGGGGAGGCCATTCCTCCTGATCACGCCTCTCCAGGTGTCACTGTCGTTTCGCACGTGGGCGTTGAAGTCCCCCAGCATAATAATGGAGTCCCCGGGAGGGGCACTATTCAGCACCCTCGACAGGGATGCCAAGTAGGCCGAAACGACACCCAGAGACCTGTCCCCAACCCGAAGACGCAGGGATGCGGCCCTCTCAAACCCCAACACGAGATGGCTGAGCTGGTCGGCATTAAGCAAAGCTACCCCAGCTCGCCACCTCTCCCCGCGGGCCACTCCAGAGTAGAAGAGAGCCCAGCCTCTCTCGAGGAGATGGGTTCCATAACATACGCTGTGCGTGGAAGCCTGACTATTTCTAGTCAGTATCTCTTGACCTCCCGCACAAGCTCAGGCTCCTTCCCCCCCAGCAAGGTGACATTCCACATCCCTAGAGCCAGCATCCAGAGATTCGGCTGCCGAGGTCTCCACCTTCCTCCACTGCCCGATCCTCTTTGCACTGGTCCCCCTGCAGGTGATGTACCTCTGGGGGACGGGCTCGCGTCTCTCGTTCAGGCTTGGCCTGGCCTGGTCCTGGAGCAACCAGGCCACCAGGCGCTCTCCGACGAGTTCCGATCCCAGGCCTGGGTCCAGGGTGGGATCCCAGCTCCACCGTACCGGGCGACGTCAAGTGTCTCCATTGTGTGGTCCTCATGAAGGTTTCTTGAACCGCTCTTTGTCTGACCTGTCAACCAGAGCCTGTTTACCATAGGAGACCCTACCAGGGGCATTTAAGCCCCAGACAACATAAACTCTAGGATCATTTGAGCACTCAAACTCATCCACCACGTTAAGGTGGCGGTTCAAGGAGTTGATCAAAATTAAGAAAAAAGTTTTTTTGTACATTTTAACATCTTTTGACCAAAATATAGATGATAAAAATGTACAAAACTTAAAATAATTCAGCAGAAGACTGAACAAAAAAAAGTTGTCTCTGTGTCTTTTAACTGTTGATCCTTTAGTTATCCTGAATGATTATCCTGTGTTTCTGAGAGTCCACTGCTCTTCTTGCAGAGTAGTATAGATAAATCCTTCCAGTTTTTGGATGAAACAACGCAACGTCCAGCAGGGGGCTCTTTGCTCCTGCGTTAGGCATAGTTTAAAGAGTCCGTGGGTGGCTCGCCATCTTGCTTCTTGCACATGGAATCCAACTCCGATATTAGATTAGAATTTTCCAGACAAAACCTTAATGGCCTACCATAACAACAAAATAATATGCATAAACAAATGAAATAATACATCAGTTAACCTTTAAATATCAATAAAACTCAGTTTTTCAGCTTAATTGGTACTAAATGAGGTGGCGTAAAAATGGTGGGCTTAAAACATCAAAAGGCTTTGAAGTACAGCCCCTGTGTCAATTAAGCACCAATCCACTGTTAATATCCACCTTATTAACAACATAAATCTGCTACCATAGCTTTCCGTTTACATGAAGTGACCAATAAATCAAGACAAAACATTTCGTGCACAAAATAAAATAACATTTCTGAACTAACCATGTCCCATTCAGCAATGTACACAATGTCTCCAAGACAAGGACAGGTTTGAAAAACAAAAATACATCATTCACAGAACAAAAATAGCTTTATATAGACTCTTATCTTGTTGTTCAGTATTTTTCTCCTATTTTAAGCAGCAGCTCCGAAAGGACAGTCTGCATAACTTCATCGCTCACAGCAGGAAAAAAAAAGAACAACCCCGTTGGCTGTGGCTGCTCACATGGGCCAAGCTGCCACGTGCCCTTTCAAAATAAGAGACTAAACACATTTCAGCCATTTCACATGAATTAACACAAAAACACCATGAAGTCACAACTTTTTAACATATTTTTAGAAACAAATGAATTGTTATATTATAAACTATAGCATTGCTGATGTTTTTATTGAACCATTATGATCTATTTATTGTCTATTTATCACTTGCAGTGTATTCCTTATGACTGTTTTTTTCATTAACAGGCAATTTATTTAGTGAGGGCTATGTTAACGAGGGTTACACTCTGATCCCATGCTCCTGTTATCATCCTGCTCATGTCACTCACCTCCTTGTGTTCCCGTACCTAGTCAAATTGTTCGTTTATTTACTATTAAATCTTTCTCATCTACTCCACTACGCTCTGCATTTGGGTCCTACCTCAACACACATCATGACATGTTTACTTGCAAGCTACATAATTAGTTATGTACAATATTGAAACAAAAGACATGATCTCTGATTATATAAAATACATTATTGACATGGTATCAATGTCTAATATAAACAAATCTCAAAGAACTGTAGAGATCTAGAAACAGAATTAATCAACACAGTCATAAAAAACTCAAGGAAAATGACTTGAATTATTTGGTGAATTTGTTTGAATGTCAGAGGTCAGATGTAAATGGTAAAATGGTTCAAGATCACAGAAAGGCAGCAGTAGCTCAAATAACCACTTATCACGATTAAGCTCTGCAGAATACCATGTCTGAAAGCACAACATGTGGAACCTTGAAGCAGATGGGTTACATCAGTATAAGACCACACCAGTGTCAAGAAGTTTGTGGAGTCAGACGGACAGGCAAGCAGGAGCAGCACGGTGCATAAAAACTTCAATAAAATAAACAAAAAAACTTATATGGCAGATATGAAGAGAACGAGGCATGGAGCATGATAAAAACAAGTATGGGCATGCAAGGCATGGACAGAAACAGGAGACATGAAACATAGAGCAGAAACAATGTGAACCAATGAGGAGCAAATAGAAACGATGAGTATATATAGTGGCACTCGCAGGTGGGACTCGGAGACTGATTGGCATGATGCAGGCAGACTGAATGAATAAAGCTCAGTAGAGTAAGGAGCAGTCCCATGAAAACAGGGTATGAACATGAAACCTGATCTAACAGAGATAACTCAAAACATACAGAAAAAATGCTATAAAATAAACCTAGTAAAAACACAGAAAAGGCTTAAAAGAAAATAATCGAAATATCAACACAAATGAAAAGCAGGACCAAGCCACCCTGGCACCCTTGGAGGAACCCTGGAGAACAACAGTGGAACCACTAGAACCCTCAGCAGAGCTATAGAGAACGGTGTTCAAGCCTGGAGAAACCCTTGACGGGGATCTGGAGAGCGTCATGAAAGCCAGGAGAACCCTCGACGGAGATCTGAAGAGCAGCGTGGAAGTCTGGAGAATCCTTGAAAAGGCTATGAAGACATGGACGGAGATAAATCTTCCTGGACACCCGAACACCTGCTTCGGAGAACTTGGGACAGCTCATCCTTGAACCCCTCAGAGAACTTGGGATCAGGAACATGAGTCTGGAGAGCAGCAGAAGGAGGCTGAACAGGAGATGCTAATGGAGGTGATGACTGAGCCAGCAGTGTAGATGGTGAAGAGGATAATGATGACAGTTCAGGAGATGAAAATGGTAGGCACAATAAGAATGAAGGTTGCACCAGGGGAGTGTATGCAGCAAATACAACAGACCAGAGAGCTGCAGCTACTGCTACAGTTATTGTTGTCAGGGCCCTGCT